>PVJH01014468.1:0-57106 GCA_004026705.1 Nesogale talazaci
AAACAAACAAAAGTAAAGGTAATGGGTACTCAGAACGCAAAAAAAAAAAAAAAGCATCAGAAAGGATTTCTCTTAGTCCATGTTTTTGTTGACTCGAATCAAAGTAAAACTTTCAAGGATTCGAGTGTAGATGTGTTGTATTATTATAGAAGTCGAGTAAAATCAATAGAAATCAAAGGACCAAGCACCAAGTACATTTCAACTCTTGGTGACCCCGAGGTCTTCTCAAAATAAACATAAACATAAAACGTCTTAAGTAACTTCAGTAATTACTGTTCATCCCAGAGTGTGAACTTGGATAACTTTAAACGTTTCTGTAAAACAATGTTTTCTTTGGTGTACAGTGAATGCTAGTACAGTGAATGGGAGAAATGTTTTCATGTTAATGTTCTGGTTTGCCTCTTGTAGAATCCAGGCTGGAAATTAAATGCTTGCAAAGCAGGCATTATTAGTATTTCCTTTTAAGTTTGAAGATTTCGTTCTTCAAAGAGGTGAAAGGACACAGACTCTAAAGAATTGTAACTAGTGATGCAGGACATGTGACAGAGCTGGGGGTGGGGGTGGGGGGGTTGATAAAATGATTACCTAGAATGAAAGAGGTAAGCATCGAGCATTCGTGTTACGTAAGTGCTCACTTAATGGCCCCACTGAGCTAAGGAATCACATTTTGTAGAATGAGAAATCAATTCAATTTTAAAACCTTTGTTGTATTCCAGGTACTGGCATCGATCACTAAACCCCCGAAAATTGGTAGAAGTAAAATTTTCTCACTTGAGTAGGAATATGACTTTACAGAGAACAATGAAGCTGTACAGACTTCCAGATGTAAGTAAGAACGATTTTCAGTTTATTCAAGCTATAACAATTGTAGTTTTTCATACAGAGAATCTTTATTTGCATGTCTAACAGCTCACATACCTCAGAAAGTGAATATGTAGCTAGAAAAAATTTCCTATAAATAAGAAGCTAAGAAAAGTAGGGGAGCACATGTGGAAATACTTGACCTTTCCTCTTTTTTTTTTAAAGGCTTTGTAGATTCCTCAGTTTATCGTTGGATGGGATTGAACTCACGACATGGAAGTGGTGAAATTGTGTCATATGGTTTGTCAAGTGAGAAAGACGCAGACTTCTCACCTTGCTAGCTACTTAGGAAGACTTGGGAGTCGAATTTAGAGCAAAGACCCAGGGAGAGGAAATCATGTTTGATAAAGTGATCACACTTGTAAATTTGTCTTAATAGGGAAATTTTTTAATGTGCTCATCAGTATTACATTTATCTAGTATTTGAATGGTATATTAGTTATCTATTGCTACATAGCAAATTGCAAATTCTGCAGCTGAAAGCAAACACTCATTGTCTTATAGGTCAGGAATTCAGGCATCCCTGAAGGTCTTTACCTCCAGGTCTCTCAGGAAGGTGCTGTCGGTGGTGACCGGGCCTGGGGTCTCTTCTGAAAACCTGACTGGAAGGATCCAGCAGGCCAGCTCATGTGGCTGCTGGCTGGACTCCCAGTGCCTGGTGTGTAGGGTGGAGGGCCTGGGTTCCGGCCTGGGCTGGCTCTTCGTCAGAGACCACCCTCAGCTCTGGCTACATGGGCTCTTTCATAGCACAGCTCATCAAAGGCAGCAAGCAAGAGGCTCCAGAGAGAGCGCTGCCAGCATAAAAGTCAGCCTCACCTCTCAGGGTGTGGGTGTGACATCCAGGCACTGATGCCCGGTGTGGTGATGTTGGAAGCACGGGTCCCCTTCTCCCTCAGAGCAGACTACACTGGAAGTTTATTTTACCCCCGATAGATCTTCGTGTGAAGATTGGGTTGGGTCAGAGTTCCCGGGAGAGAGTTAGAAGCAAAGGAAACCCAGGCAGAGGAAACATGCCGGTGCCCTCACTCTTAAGCCACGCAGTCCGGCCTCCTGCGTTCTGTCATTGCTGTGGTGGAGGGTTTGAGCTGGGTAACTCCCTGCCTTTCTGAGAGCCCGGCAGGGAGAGGACCACATAAAACTGCTGATGGCAAAGGAAGCCACAAGTGAGAGACCCATGACCTGGGGAGGAAGGGACAGGCTCCTGGGGCTAAGCCCATCCGAGGTGTAGAGAAAGAGGAAGGCCATGCTGTGTTGTTGTCGTCAACATTGACTCACTCATTTCCTTTGGGAACCAGAGACACTTTGTGCTAATGGCCTAGGCCAAAAAACACGGAAAGGGACCATGTCTTATTGCATCACAAATGCCATGAGAAAAGGGACAAAATGCCCAGCTATGGTGACATGTGTCCTTCTGAAGGTGCTATTGATTCTGTGTCCACCTAGACAGTTCTGAAATACTTAGCTCTGTGCTAACTGAATGGAAATGTTAAACATGTTGAATTTGTAGTCCCCTGGCAGTGCTTTCCTCCGCATTTCAGCTTTTTAAACCTCAAACAGCCTATCCTGTGGGAAGGAAGGAACCAACTTGGCCTGAGGGTTGGCGTCTTGGTGGTTAATGCTTATGCATTGGACTGCGGTCTCCAAATGTAGCAGTTCCAAACCGCCAGCCACTCCGTGGGAAAGACTGACTTCTCCCATGAAGAGTTAGTCTCAGAAACTCACAGAGCAGTTCTTCCCTTCCCACAGGGGCCCCGTGACTTTGGTCACATGCATGTTGCATAAAGTGACGTAATTTAAAGATTGTGGTGCTAGGGAGTGCTGGGTACAATTTCTGGACCCACCAGTAGGTCGATTACTTGGGGGGGCAGGGGGAATACAGCCTGGAAGCCAGGTCCCATCCCTGGCTGCCACAAGCTTTTAGAAGACACGTGGCAACCAACATGCTTGCCTTCCCATCCTGGCCGATGAGATCTGGCTTTCCTGCCCTTTCTGTGGTTTAGGAGAACACTATCTGCGATGCTTTTCACAGGATATGTCATAAAATACATTCCTCTGCTGTGCTTTCCACTGGGTTTGCAGTGTTAGCTGTGGCAATGTTAGCACCCCATACTGATGCTCCAGAGCACCCACTCAAAGCTTGTTTCACCCTAGCTAGTAGATCGGTAAGATCCCTGGCATGGGTGTATACAAACCCATTGTAACGTGAATGAATGTTCCCATTGGCTTTATTTGGGTCCTTGGTAATACTGACAAAAGATTTGCCATATCAAAGCGGATACAATACATTGCCTAGCATATACTCAAACTTGAGTGTGTCCATGAGTCACCTGGTAGTCTGAAGGTTCTGCTTCAATCATCCTGGGCTAGGGCCCCGGTTCTGCCTCTCTAAGAAGCTGTAACACTGGTCTCCGGACCAAACGTTGAGTAGCGCAGTAGCTGTCCTCACACTCATCTCTAAAGGCCTGGCTTTGTCTTGGTTTCACTCTGACAAGGTTACAAAGACTTCAGGATTGAGACCAATGGACTCAAAAGACATCAAGGCCGTTGGAGAATTGATCAACAGTTACCTGGAGCGGTTCCACCTGGCCCCAGTGATGGGCGAAGGGGATGTCGCCCACTGGTTCCTCCCACAGGAGCACATCGTCGACACGTTTGTAGTGGAGGTAAAGATGAGCAGATAATATTGTTCAGACAAGTATGAAGACATCACATGCTTCCGTTTCTTTTCTGGAAAGAGCACACAGTGCCCAATGTGTTCTTCATCCTCACTAACTGCTGTACAGCAGGTTTCCATTCACCCGGATGGGACCAGTTTAGCTTCTCACCAGTTCTACTCCTGGGCAAGCGCACACTCTTACAACTTATTAATGGGAACCCAGCGCACTTCGCTGTTGTTGCCTGGGTCATTCGATGCCTTTTCTTACTGTTGAAGACAATAGGAAGTGAAGAAATCAATTCCTCATTCGTTTTTGTGAAATGGAGTTAAAACTAGATCATGTTCGGTTAAGATGACATTATTCCACTCCTTAACTCACCTTTTGTTCAAGGACAAGGGAGGAAAGGAGTCTCGATTTTCTGAGGATTAATCAGATGAACTTAGCATAGTGTCTTTTAAATGTTTTCCTTAGGGCTGAGCCCTGGTGGTGTAAGTGGTTGGTTGAATGCAGGACTGGCCCGTGGGCTTGGCGGTTCAAATCCAGCAGCGGCTCTCAGGAGCGGCGCTGGGTAGCTCCCACAACCACCAGAGGGCAGTGATGCCCCCCCCCGGCCCCCCCAAAAAAAATGTTTTCCTTAAAAGTTTGGAATTTGTTTTTCAGATGGCATCTTACTTGGAAGCCCTTTGAGTGAAAAAGAAGGGGTTGCAAAATTAGGATTTAATCTGGTAAATTCCTAGAGGGCAGAGAAAAGCCAGGGAGGTCCCATAGAATCTGCTGTAAGGGTGCCAGATCCTGTTCAGTTGTAAGCATAGAGCAGGAAATGTGTACCTAACACTGTCTGCATGTAGGATGACAGGCTGCATGAATACAGTGATGTGAGAGTGGGCAGACTGAACTAGTCCTTTCTGAAGACGAACTGAGCAGCCTCTGCTTCAAAATTGCTATTTCTAAAACTGCTAGAGTAATTTACCTTTGTGTCCAGATCTTTATCCACGTACAAGTTTCTACAAAATGGCAGTTGTCAACCCCTTTGAGCTCAAGGCTCATTTAATGTATTGAGGATGTTGAAGACTTATTTCTGTGAATTATAACTATAGATATCTATCATATTCAAGATTAGAACAAAAATGTAAAAATAAGTTATTTAATCCCAGTATGCCTATAATAAACCCATTACCTGTTACCTAAATAACAATTTTTTTTTTTTTGCATCACTTGCCATCTGGTGGTGGGAGTAGGAGGCCCAGCCTTTGCTCCTGTGGAGCCGCTGCTGGAATTGAACCTTCATCCCAGTGGGCCGCCGTCCCGCGCACAACCCCTATGCCACCAGGGCTCAGCCCTAAATAGCATTTTTATAGGGGTAGAAATATATATAGCAAAATATATACCTCTTCAACAACTCCTTACATGTATGATTCAGGGGCATTAATTAGAGATTGTGAAGATTCTTGCTGCTCTCTCTACTCCTGAAAGAGCGACAGTCTCAGAGACCCACTGGGGCACTTCTACCCTGCCTGTCTCACAGGGTGGCCACGTCAGAAACAAATAAGTTTTGAAACCTACTGAAATAAAAGATTTAAACAGAATCCAGAGTCCTCCAAGATAATGGGAGAAATGTCCAGACTACAAGTGGAACGTACCTGTTCTACCACTTCATATACATGGAATCATACAGGATGTATTTTTTTTTAATGCCTGGCTTTTTTCCATCAACACTGTCAGTTAATGTACCACATGGTCCGAGGTTCAGACCCAGCAGCCACTCTACGGGAAGATGAGGCTGTCTGCCCCCACGAAGGATTTAGTCTCAGAAACACTCTGCTTAAGCTCACTGTGAGTCAGAATCTACTTGGGGACAGTGGGTTTGGGTTTGGTTTTCTCAAAAAAAAAAACTGGATAATAATTCTAGTAACATTTTAAAAACAAATGAAAGACCAATTTTATCCTAAATATGAAAGAATTTGTTCTGTTTTGTTTTTTTAAGTAGATGATAATTGGGATGAAAAGGGAGTGATCTCTGGCTGAGCCCCGGGGCGCAGTGGTTGTGCGCGGGACTGCAGCCCACTGGGTTGGCGGTTCAAATCCAGCAGCAAGGCTGGGCCTCCTACTCCCACCAGAGGGCAGTGATGCCCCCTCCGAAAATAAAAGAAAAGGGAGTGATCTCAGGATATGTCCCTGTAAAATCCAGCATGACAAATTCATAGGAAAATGCACAATCCTCATGAATACTGAATGTTTAAGTCTTTAATTTTTAATACTGAGCTGGCTGTATGAAGCAATCAAGAATAACTTAAATTTAACTCTGTGAATATCTTCCTGACTTAAAAAAAAAAATCTAACAAACTGGAAGCACTCAAAAATAAGACAACCCGTCTCTTTGGAATTTTCTTTTCTACTGAAAGAAGTACTGTCCCTGGCCTGCGTGTGGTCAGAGCCTTTGGCCACGCAATTCAAATATCATATAGACCCCACAAGGCTGTGAGGCTAATCCAAACCCCACACCATGCCAACGATGGCGAGATAAATCCCACTGATTGCCTCCTGTTTTATATATATATATATTTTTGCAAATTCTCAGATCTTTACATCTGTATTTTAGTATAGGATCAATACCTTTCACAAATTCTGCCAAACAATTTAACTTCACTTCAAGCTAATAAAAATTCTTGCTCTCATGGTTAGAAAGTGTTAAGGATTGTATATAATGTCTTAGTTGGAGAAGGTAGCCTTGTAATCATTAGTGCTATTGTTTCTGCAAAAACAACAAATCTACTTTTATCATATTTAATTAGCCCCCAGGAAGCTTCCTTCTAAGAATGTTTCCTAAGAACTTTATGCAAATTGCTAATTAGCACCTGGCAAAAGCTTCTGGTCCTCCTTAACAAAGTGGCCTTTGCGTGGATTCCAACTCACTGGTGGACTGGACTCCCTGTGTCACAGAGTGGAGCGCTGCTCCCTCTGCCTTGTAGGACAGTGACAGATAAGCAGATGGCCCAGCCCCTCAGCTGGGTGGGTTCAATCGCCACCCCAGCCCTTAACGAATTGCATCACCCAGCAACTTCCAAGATACTATTAAAAGGCCAACACACACACACACACACACAACCAACACAAAACCTGCAACCCAATGCTATTCACGGAATTCTGACTCAAAATGGCCCCATAGAACAGGACCAAAAGGCACTGCCCCCCTCCCTCCCCATGGTGTTTCCAGTGTGGGGCCACCTGTATAGGAGCACACTTTCTCCAACCAAGTGCCTGGTAGCCAGGCTCTTCAACTCAGGCCCCACCCAAACCCACTGCCATTGTGTGGATTCCGACTGTGTACAGTCTCCGAGGCGCAGCCTCCTCCTTCTCCCACTTGGGAATTTCAACCTGTAGTTAGCAGTCAGGTTCGTGGCTGCCAGTGCTATCAGGGGTCCTTCAGCATGCTGTCAGTAGACGGTCAAGGAGGAAGAGGGGCTGTTGCTTTTTGTCCTTACAGAAAGTTATGCTTACAAGGTCTGCTTAAATGTGTGGATTGCATGTCTTCAAGGAGACGTTTACCTGACAACACTTTGTTTTGTAGAGCCCGAGTGGTAAATTAACTGACTTCCTGAGCTTCTACACACTCCCTTCAACAGTCATGCATCACCCGATTCACAAGAGCCTCAAAGCTGCTTACTCCTTCTACAACGTCCACACGGAGACGGCCCTCGTAGACCTCATGAACGATGCCCTCATCATCGCCAAGCTGGTAAGCAGCGCCATGTTTCTGTGTGCCTTCTCGGGATACACACTGCGCAAAGAGATGAAGTCTCTCGCTGCCCTGTTTCACACACAGCTGCATCCAATCGAAATCTTCTTTACTGTCACCATCAGGGAAATGAGTCATTTTCATAAGAGTTACAGTTAAAACTTTAGTGACTATTTTCATCATTAATTCTATTGCAACTTAAAAGACCAAAAAGGGGGAGTGGGGGGTGGAGTTATTTTGTAAAAATCAGAAACTTCTAAAACTGTAAAAATAGATAAAACCTCTAAAATAAGGAAAAATGTTGTGTATAATTAGCAATGTTTTTTAATTGCCTCTGAATGCTTTTAATTAAAGGAATTCACTTAAAAATAGACCTTACTAGATTGCATTAGTGTTCTCTTTCCCATGTGATAATCTTGCTACAACCATTTCGCTTCAAAAAAGAAATTAAACTCAGTATTTTGATACAAATATTAAATCCAATAAGATGTTTTTCCTAGTGTCTGATGTTTAAAAACTTTTATTATTTATGGATCAAAAAAATCACTACCCTCAGATTCTTTGGTTATAATGCTCATTTCAACCACTTCCCTAAAAAGGCCAGTAAAAGGTCATTTATTATTTAATATATGAAAAAAAACCAGAATGCCTTTCTTGCTTTGTCTATATCATGTTTCAGTTACTACAGTACATTAAGAAATTTAACTGAAAATTCGACTGAAATTTTTTTCTCAATATCAACCAAGATAAATATTCTACTTAGAGTCCTTACAACTTTTTTCACTTGGCTGTAGTTGCAGCTAAGTCAGAATTTGACTCAATATGAACAAATAACCCCTGGAGATGAACCCCCTGGGCAGCTGTATTCTTCTGGTTCTGAAATCTTAATATCTTTACTCCCCCAGTGTTAACCCTCCTTCAACATTGCTGGAGCACCTTGCTGACTCCATCAAATTTGCTGCAGTGTTTTGTTTGGGGTGGGGCATCACTGCTGTCTGGTGGAAGGAGGAGGCCCAGCTTTGCTCCTGGAGAGCTTCTGTTTGCTGCAATTTTATGAGAAACTTTTGGACTTCAGCTATATGTTGCAGTAATCACATGCTATTATAACTTCATACTTGAACTTTTAGTTGAATTATAAAGAAATGTTGCAACAATAGAAAGCACTCTTAAGCCTTTTAAATTTTTCATTTTAAATTCTTTGTATATTGACAGAAAGGATTTGATGTATTCAATGCACTAGACCTAATGGAAAATAAGACATTCTTGGAAAAACTCAAGTTTGGTATAGGAGATGGCAATTTGCAGTATTACTTATACAATTGGAGGTGTCCGGGAACAGATTCAGAAAAGGTAAGTGAACTGGTCATAACTTTGGTCAGTAAGTAAATTTAGCTAGAAAATTCGTGCTTACTACTTCCCTTAAGATTTTTAATGCTTTTTTAAAGTGGCTTCAAAAAAATACTAATTTCCAGGGTTGAGCCCCGGTGGCATAAGTGGTTGAGTGCAGGACTGTGGCCCGTGGGCTTGGCGGTTCAAACCCAGCGGCGGCTCTCAGGAGCAGCACTGGATAGCATCCACGACCACCAGAGGCAGTGATGCCCCTCCCCCCAAAAAAAGCTGTATGAGCCCCCCCAAAAAATACTAATTTCCATGAATGATGATGGCAACAAATGTGGTCTGCATACAATTAATGTATGTATTGATCGTGATAGGAGTTTTAAGAGTCCTCAATAAAATGATTTACAGAACAGAAGAAACAAAAAATGTGTATGTGACCTATTGGATGTCACTTTTGGCAAGAAACAACAAAGAAACCAAAAAAAGGTTTGGCAGTCTGCTTTTGTGAGGGCTTTCCCCCAGAAAAACAAGTTCTGTGCTGTGAAGTCAACACGGACTCGCAGTGGGCCTACAGAAGAACGCACAATGGCCCATGTCTTTCTCCTGTGAAATGGCTGGGAACAGCTGGCCTTGCAGACCGCAGCCCAGCAGAACCACTATGCCACCAGGGCTCCTGTTGAGGGCTGAACTTCGCAACTCCCTGCAGCGGCCTTACGCAGGCCTGCGGGGTCACTAAGAATTGACATCAACCTGAGAGCAACAGGCTTGTTAATAATGGATTAAAATAAAACACCTAAAATATTTTTAAAACAAAAGTAAAAAGCCGTTTGTATGTGAAATAATGAAAACCGTTAGCTATTACCCATAACTGCAATATTCTGATGCAATTATCAGAGGTGTTATTTTGAGAAGTCAAATTTTCTCCCTTGCAGTGCTAATATATCACAAATTTATAAAAGGTAGAAAAACACTATTTTACATTAAAGATATGAAGTACTATTTAGTGCTAAAAACTGTAGTTGCTAATAAGTTATCTTTGTTTCTGGGTCCGAAAAAAACAACTAGATTTGTTATGTGAATGGATATATTGGATTGTGTAAGGCAGAAAGACTATTACAGGAAAAAGTAATACGGGTCTTTGGGAGGGAGGGTGGGGAAGGTGAAAGGAGTTAGTATCAGGCTATTCAACATGATTTGAAACTGATTGTACAATACTGCTTAATGGGTATGAGCTACGGAATGTTATATCTGTAAGAACTCCCAATTAAAAAATTTTAAAAATACCCAAAATAAAAAAACTATAGAAACTACATTTTAAGGTGACTTTTCCTGCTTGCTTTTTCTGACTGTGCCATTTCTTTCTTTTCTGTAGGTTGGACTTGTGTTACAGTAGATGGTATTTTTATTCTTAGAGTTCAAACATCACCATTTAATGCCGTGTTTAGTGACTCCTGAGATTGCTGTTTCTTAGAAGCACAACTTAAGTGAAATTGAAGCATTGGTAACAATCAAAAAAGGGGGAGGATCCTAGCGTGACCAACACTACATTTTTAGCTAGACCGTGAAACTTGACCCTTTCTGCAGTTTACTCACTTGTGGAAGGCAAGAATACAAAGAGCACATTACTCAATTTTCACTTTTCTGATTGTCTCTTGAAGAGAAGGCATTTTCCCATTCTCTAACAATGGAACTGTTTTCTTATGGACTGCAAAGTTATGGAATCATTTACTACTGTGCGAAGATGAACAGCTGCATTTGTATTTATTAAGTTGTGGCAGGACTGTCCTTGGAACAGAATGAAGGATCCATTGAGAAGACTTTTTTACTTATCTCGCCTCACTTTGCATCACTGGGAAAATGTAATGATGTCAACTTTTTGTAAAGCAGTGACAGGGTGAACATTTAAATGTGGAGCAATAGAAATGTGCTGGTGGCAAGTATGTTATTTCTCCTCTAAGCCAAGTTGCCAAATCAGTACACACAGAGCTTGTACTCAGATATTCAGACTGGTGAACTAGTCCAAAAAAAGCCAAGTTTTGTGCAAACCTTCTCGTGTGCAGACAAAGAGGAAGACAAGCAAAAAGCCTGAGCCTCAAAAGAGATGCCCAATGGGACTTAATGCTACCAGAACACTGATAGTTTGAATATCCTTACTCCCTTATGCAGAATTGCACATCTTCCTTTAAGCTGACTTTAATTTATCGTGGAAGCTGTCATGCGAATAGGAAATGTCTTATTTGTAAATAAGTATCCATAATTTTGTTACTGATGGTGTTTTTATCTAGAATTTGAAATCGTTTCATGGTGTACATATACATGTATATACTGCCAATAGTGGTGGGGGTGGGGTGAAGGCGGCTAAATGAGGCCAGAGACTGGCCATGACACCATAGAAGTAGATACTTTTTCCTGCCTTTACTGTACCAGTGCCTAGGCTGTCAGTTGAGAAACATGGTTTTAGGCAATAGTGTTCCCTCATGTTTGAGCAGCCACAGCTGGGGGCTACACAGCCTGAGCTCAAAACGGTTTTTACCATTTTGAATGGTTGAGGGGAAACTTTTAGAATACGCTCTTATGACATGAAAGCTACACCATGAAATTCCAACTTCAGAGTCTGTACGTAAAGATTTGGGGAGACCACCACCACTTCCATTTGTGTACTGCCCGTTGGTTTCACGCTGCAAGCACAGCGCAAACTTGCAGCGGCAGGTGGGTCAGCAGAGGCTGAAGTCTATTTTGTCCTTTGCTGACTCCCAAGTGAGCCTCCCAGGACTGCAGTTCCTTGGTTAGGCTTGGATTTACAGTGGGCTTCGTTAAAAAGCTACTCTACAGCTGGCCATCATCCTCACTCCCACCTCAGCTTGTTGGGTCCCTGGGGCTACCACTAGAGGGCACCCTGGCCAGAGCCATGGCGCATGCTGGATGGCACGGCTCCCACTGGAAGCCTTTCCCTGTAGCATGGCTCAGAGCCAGCCGTATTACCATCCTTCACAGATGGACAGACTCTTGGAGGGGAGAAACAGAACCAACTCACTGAAATCTCTTGAGACACCAGCATAGGTGATTTTAACTTAATTTGGGGGCTTTCGTGAGGAACTATAGCCTAGTCATTATTACCGCCAATTTGCATGTGAAGAGGTTACTGAAGGAAGTGCAGGGTTACTGGCATGTGTCATGAGCTTACCTCCTGGTGGACCTGTTTCATTTATAGAATTCCATTGTTTCAGAATCACTTATTTTGCCCAGTTACCTTAAAATATATGAATGGTAATATTTGCCTCTTTAATTAGGTTACCAGAGAACACCTTACAATAGAGAACTGGTGAAACTGCTTGTGTTTGTGAGGTAACTATTAAAATGATCAGTTGACATGTACCAGTGTCTCATAGATCCAAAAAGACATTGCCCTGCATCTGTAATCGAAGTAATCCGTTATGGGATAGGCTTCCTTTATTTTGCTTCCCAAGATGACAGTAAGTAAAAGCATTTAAATGAGCCAAGGTACTGCAATACAAGTGAACGAGAATTCAGGCTGAAAATACAATTTGCCAACCTCTACATCTCAGAAGGTACAGTGGGCTCTCCTGCAAGGCTCGACTTCCCCAGGAAGGTGCTCTCGCACCCCCCAGCCTGGCCTCGGGGGTTCGGACTTTTCTGGCCCTTTTTTCCCATATTTCACCCCGACAAATTAACCATATAAATGGACTCCATCTTTTGCTAGAGATTAAAACTTTCTCCCAATCCTGTGCCTGAAGTTACATGGACCCGAGGTGACACAAGGATGTACTGTTTGCAAAGATGGCATTGTTTAGCACTGAGTAGCTTCCCTTTCAATCGAATTGTGCATCACCAGCCCAGTTCGGCTCACCCTCCCACCTGGGACCAGGTTGTAAGTGGCACCTTTTACAAGTCAAACAGATGATGAGTGTTGTAGAATACAGATGTTCTTGAATACACTGTACCAATCTTTTTTTAAAGTGTAAATTTATACACGCATGGACTTTAGTTTCAATAAATTTTTGTTTTGATATCCATACCTTCGGACATTTTCTGTCTGTAGTGTTTTTAATCCTCTGCATGGATATACTACACAGTTGAGTCGTGCATACATTTAAAAGGAACACTAGAAGTGGCTCATTTTATTGGTCCCACCATTTCTTTCCAGGTTTCAGTTTACAAATAACACAAGGTGACAGGTTTGTGTTTTGTACAAGGTTACTTTGAAGTTGTCTTTTTATTTTTGGGTGGCTTCCTTACCTTATTAGGGTTTGGAATTAATTTCTTTATTTTCAGGGGTTGTAACACTATGGCAGGAGCCTGCCGACTGTCAACTAGCTTCCTCTTTTGTGATGAGAGGTTTTCAAATGAAGTTTCCATGAGCTCTGTGTTGGGCCTGTCTGAAGACTCGGTCTCAAGATTGTCCCTCGGGTCTTCTGTTCTGTCTGGGAGCCATGGAACACTTAACTGAGGTACTCTGGGTACTATGGCTTTGATTTCATCCACAAAGTCAGTGGCACCCTTCTTGAACCCCAAGGCGAGGACGCATTTTAAGCCAAGGAGGGGTGCAATCCTCTCACTGAGGCGAGGCACCTGGCAAGCAGGCACACTCCTGCTTAAGCTTAACTGAATCAGGTGTGAGGTGATGAGGGCAGGCTTCGCCGACTTGCACACCAGCACTAAAAGCAGGTCGTTCTTTTCCAAGGCTCTGGTCACTTCGTTAACGCCAATGGCCAGCTGCTTCCTGGTGTGCACGGAAGTCCACCCGGACACCTGAGGGCTATCATCTGTTATTTCCCCTTTCAGCTCCTCACCAACTCCAGCATCTGTGTTACATCTTTCTCTGCTTTCGTTTTTGACAGAAAGCAGTTTTTTCCTTTTCTTCTTATCCTCAACCTTCTGAAGTCCAATCTGCTGCAGTCTGTCTTCCAGGGTCTGTAATATGAAGTGCATGTCCTCTCTCTCCAGAGCACTCCAGCACACCGCATAGGGGTTGGCCAAGGATGTCTTTACAACCAAAGGTCTGGTCTTCCGAACAGATCCCCTTGCTGGGGCCTGAGGAGCAGCAGCCATTGGAGAAATTCTACAGAGAAGCCAAAGGGCAAAGGAGAACGCAGGTTAACTAGAGACGCGTATCTTAAGAGCATGACTATATTCTTGGGTCTTCCTGAGTTAGTGTGTAGCAAGCCTAATTATATACACTGAGTTATGTGCCCATACATAAGTGATTGTATTTCCCCTACTTGTCTTTTACACCGATATAGGCAACACGTGCATGTTTTTACATTATTGAAATCAATGGAAGTCTATTGGTTCCTTTGATTTAAAAGTGTCCATGTTTCCACTTGTTCATTTTCACCCTTTTAATAGCCATATGGTATTCATCATAGAGATTTGTTGCCATTTTCTAAATTACTCTCTAATTGGACTTTTATTCACTGAATTCAATACATATTCACTGGGTGCTCAGATGGGAGGAGCCATGCACAGGCTGCACTCTGCCTACATGGAGGTCACACGCTGAGTGACCCGGCAACAGGGTACCGCTCTCTCTTAGTGTGTTGGAGGTGGAAATCTATGAAAGCAGACTCTCCGATCTGTCTTTGGTAGAGCCGTTGAGTGGGTTTGCACTATTATCCTTTTAGTGAGCAACTGATACTTAAGCATCTACACTATCAAGACTCCCACATGTTTCTGATCTAGCTTTCTTGAACCCTGGGAACAAATGACAACCTGAACTCCTCCTCCCTGTGGCTCTTCCGAATGAAACCCTCGTCTTAGGTAATGGATGGAAACATCATAATAAAAGTTTTAAATATTGCTCCATTAAGAAAAATCAGTACCAGCTGAGCCCTGGTGGCACAGTGGTTGTGTGTGGGGCCGTGGCCTCCAGGGTTGATGGTTTAAATCCAGCAACAGCTCTCCAGGAGCAAGGCTGCGCTTCCTACTCCCACCAGGGCAGTGATGCGGAAAAGAAAAAGAATAATCGGTACCAGTAATAGGAATCCTTATGGGAGGAAATGTTATTAACTACTGATCTAGGAAGTGCACCCTGTTAGCAGTGCCAGAGCAGCTGCAGACCCCATTCACTGCCCTCCATGCTCATCCTTTCCTCCTTCCTGGGACCCACGTGACTGAACTTCGTAAGCTACACAAGTTTACTTAAAAAATCTCAGATTTGACAAACAACCCCGCTGACTCACGGTCCCTCATTACACCTAAGTGCAAGGCCTGGAGTTCAAGCCCACCAGCTGTTGCACAGGAGAAAGACGGGACTGGGCTCTCAGAAACCGTACACAGGGCCACAGCACATTGAAATGACCAATGGCAGGGGGTGGCTTGTGTGTTTTGAGTGGAAGCCTTTGTGCCTTCTTCACAGTGGACAACCTGGGATGTGGTCATCCAACCTCAACTGGGTCCCACAGAATCCCAGCATGGGGTGAGCCCTGAAACCTCACTAGGGTCAGTGTTCCCAAGTGGGAATGATTCCTGGCCAGTGCCCCTCAGGCACAGCAACTCCCCATCAGCATGCTCCTATGTTGAAACGTTTCAGTGGAGCTGCCAGACTCAGAAGATCTGGGGTAAAAGGCCTGGTCCTCCCATGAAATGCAGCTGATGAAAACTATGGAACTAATCCTGTTAGGCCTGGCCTCACCATGAACTGGGGGCCAACTTGACAGCAACGTGCAAACAAGACTGTCTTGCTGCAGCTGCTGGCACACCCGCCTCTGGGCAGCCCTTCTCCCCACACTTGTACTATAACCACCCGCCACGCAGAAAAGTCGTTCACCCCAACCTAGTTGGCAGAAGCTAGAATAAACTGAAGTGGTGAAGAATGGGGAAACTGGCAACTCAGACGCGGGAAGGGAGGCTGAGCTCTTGCCAAACTTCAGGTGAGCTCGTATGTGTCCGCATTGAAACCCTGGCATCAGTACTCACAAGTGTGGTCTGCAGGGACAGTGAGGTGCACACGAGTCAGCTCCTCCCAACTTCGGACACTGGTGTGGAGACAAAGATATGAATTATATAACCTCACGACGAGAAAACTTAGAACGGCTCTGACACAAACAGAATCTTCCATGCCTTTCATTTTTATTGCCTGCCATTACCAGTATCCTTATAAATCTGATGTGTCTTTGGGCATCAGAAACATTACATATACGAGAGGCTACACCCCCCAAAATAGGAATTGTGCTTGGTGGAGTGGAACTTTTGTGGTACACATTTTTTTTTTCCTGCAAGATGAGCATCAAGCAACTTGCTCCGAGTTGGTACACCCAGTGGCATTTCCTGGAAGGTTCTCTCTGATCACAGTGAATTTTTTTCATGAAAGCAGTTTCACTGGAACCGCGTTTGTTGGGATGGCTGATTTCAGAGAATAGCAGTCAGCTGGGAAATTTTGTTTCCTGCTCACGGAAAATGCTGCAGGAACCATAATGTTGATCACAGCTTACAAGGACAGCCCTACAGAAAAAAACTCAAGTGTACAAGTGGCTTTCTCATTTCAACAAAAGTGAAATGTCGACTGATGACAAACCTCTTTCTGGAGGTCTGTCAACTTCCTCAACAGGCTAAAATGTGTGTGTGGAGTTCATTCTCCCAGGTCAGACTGTTAAGTAAACTTCCTATTGGGGTTCTGAAAGATTGCTTAACAGTGTGAAACGGAAAAGACCTGCCTGATCTGTAGGAGCTGGGGCAGTGGTTTTGCCACCATGACAATGCACCAGTTCATGCAGCCATCTCAGGGCGCCAGTTTTTTGGCAAAAAAACGCATGCCTCCATCGTCCCCCACTACTTCCTCCCCTAACCTCACTCCGTGCGACTCCTTTTTGTTTCTGCAAATGAAGAGGGACATGAAAGGCCAGCGATTTGACAGCATAGACGACATGAAGGAAAAAACAAGGAGGTGCTGTCAGCCATCCAAACCTTTGACTTTGGGCTGAGCCCCGGTGGCGTAGTGGTTGTGTGCGCGACTGCGGCCCACTGGGATGGAGGTTCAATTCCAGCAGTGGGGCTGGGCCTCCTACTCCCACCACCGGAGAGCAGTGATGCCCAAAAAACAAAAAAAACAAACCTTTGACTTTGAAAAATGTTTCCCAAAATGGAATCACTGGTTTGACAACTGTACTTAGTGAAATGGAGAGTACTTTGAAAGTGATATGGTTGTTTTGTTTTGTTTTAAAGTGAGCATGTAGCTTTGAAAACAAATTCTGGGGTTTTCTGGGTAGCCCCTCATAAATTTATAACATCAGAATGCACACTGCCTGGATGGGTGGAGGGAAGGTGGGGTAGAGAAGGGGAACCAACTACAAGGATCTACGCATAACCTATCAGGAGGACAGATATTGGAGGAGTGGGCGAGAGGAGACGTCAGGCAGAGTAAGATAGGGCAAAACAATAATTTATAAAGTATTGAGGGTTGGTGGGGGAGAAGAGAGTAAGGATGGAGGGGAAAAGATGAGAAGCTGATGTCACAGGCTCAAGTAGAAAAGTGAATGTTTGGAGAATGATGAGGGCAGCAGGCATGCGAAGATGCGTGGCATAATATATTTATTTCTCTGCACTAGGAGCAGCTCGCCTGCCACTGCCCCCTCACCCCCTAAAAATGTACGCCTGCGCCAAATTCGTCTCCACCCCTGCCCTGGTCAGGAGCACCCCCCAGCTGCTGAGCCGACCCCTGTCTGTGCTGGTGCAGACACGGACAGCCGAGCGCGCCAGCAGCTTGACAGCCCCACGTCCCCTGACCTCACTTCTCCCTAGTCGCAGCTTCCAAACCAGCACTGTCTCCAGGGACATTGACACAACCGCCAAGTTCATCGGGGCCGGGGCTGCCACAGTTGGCGTGGCGGGCTCTGGAGCTGGCATTGGCACTGTGTTTGGGAGCCTCATCATTGGCTATGCCAGGAACCCTTCTCTGAAGCAGCAGCTCTTCTCCTACGCCATTCTGGGCTTTGCCCTCTCGGAGGCCATGGGGCTTTTCTGCCTGATGGTGGCCTTCCTCATCCTCTTCACCATGTGAAGGAGCTGTCTCCACCTCCCCTAGTTCTCTGTCCCACGTCTCGTCTGCCCTGTATGTTCCTCTCCCTGCACCTCCCCGGGCAGCCTGGGGAAAGTCATTGGCTCAGGGTTTGACAGAGGGAAGACAAATAAATACTGTATTAATAAAAAATATATATATATATGTATTTATGTATTTTTAAAAATGATCTATGAGCCCCCAATAAAATGATTTAATAAAAAAAATGCACAGTGCAATATTGTACGAGAGGGACTTTGAAAACTCCATGATCTTTTAGCCCCATTTCTAGGAACTTCGAAGCCCTCTGTACAAGCCACTAACAAGATGGACTCCCTTCCCCCTCCTCCTCCAAAAAATGTGGCTAAGTGCGGTTCATCATAACTTCAATTACTATAAGTCAGTGACCACCTGGACAGGTAAAGACAAGTGACAAGGTGGAGGAAGAATGAGTTGCAAAGGCCTTCCACTACTTCCAGGTCAAGTGCAAACCCACACCCCTGGGCATGTCTACCCACCAGCTACTTGCTCCTTTTGCCCAGCCCGTACTTTACACATACTTTCAGTGTGTAAAGTCCATGCCTGTACTCACTCATCCGGGAATGCCACTCTCACCCTCAGTCCACTGTGCCTTTTCATGGAAACAGCATTTATAAATTATCCACAATGCACCAAGCCATTCATACTGGTCTCGCTGACCTGAAGAGTCTCTCCAAAACAAAAGTCGGCCATTCTGGTTCTGCATGAGCAGACTGGCTACAGTGGAGTCCTGGAAAGGTTTTTGTAACTCAAGGCAAAGGGTGGGCAGCCAGGGAGTACGCAGACAGGCAAGAAACACAGTTGATGGCAGGAGGAGTCTGGGTAGAAATGACCGTGGCCTGCACCAGGGTCGCAGAGTGGACACCTGAAAGAGACAGTCCATCTGCTAGCCTTCTGATCAACCAAGGATGGAGAGGACGGCACGGCTCTCCAGGACGAAATTACGAAGTGCCGCCTTCCCTACCACACTGTTCCTAGTGTCATCACAACGTACAAACCTTGGTGAGCAGTGAGGAGCAGCAGGGTGGAGTCCAGAGAAACAGATTAAAACTCACAGTGACCCGGACATCCTCTTACACAGGGGTTGCAGAGAGATGAGCCACTTAAGGTACAGTGTAGTAACAATGAAATATGCAACTTTCCTCTAGTTCTCAAATGCTCTCTCCCACCATCATGATCCCAATTCTACCAGACAAATCCAGCTAGACCACCAGGGGATATACACTGGAGTGGGCAACATGGGGAATGTAGGATACATGGTTCCTTCAGGATTAGTGGTGGGAGTGGTGATAGTGGGATGGTGAAATACAAGGGGGGAACCAATTTCAAGGATCTACATATAACCTCCTCTCTGGGGCAGGCAAAAGGGAAGTTGAGTGATGGGACACACTGGACAGTGTATGATATGAAAAAGTAATAACAATTTGTAAATTATTAAGGGTTCCTGGGGGGAGGGGGAGGAATATGGGGGAGCTGGTACTGGGGGCCTAAGTGGAGGATGTTTTGAGAGTGATGATGGCAACAAGTGTGCAAATGTGGCCTGCATACAATTGATGTATGCATGCATTGTGATGGGAGCTGCATGAGCCTCCCAGTAAAAGGATATATTTTAAAAAGGGGAGAGGGGGAAAGAGGAGCTTATACCAAGGGCTCAAGTAGAAAGTATTTGGGAATGAAGATGGCCACGTGGGTACAAATATGCTTGATACTAATGATGTATTGATGTCACGCACACACACAAAAAATGATGTATTGAATGTTATAAGAGCCCCAATAAAATCACTGAAAAAAACAACTCACAGCGACCCCTCTCGTGCAGGGTTGACCTGCCCCGTAGGGGTTGATGCGTTCAACCTGCTGGCTCCGTTGAGCTCGCCTAGCCTTGGCTTAAGCCGCTCCGCCTGCAATCACAGCCCTCGGGGGCTTTCTCCGCCACGCCGGCCACCCCCAAGAGCCGAGCTCCCCACGAGTGGGCCCACGTGGCGGGGACCACGGCCGGCCCGGAAAGCGCAGGGCGGCGGCGGCCCGCAGGGGAGGCCACGCCCCTTCCGGCCATGGCGGCCAGGCGCGGAAGGCCGCGGCCGGGAAAGCTCCGCGCACCGCGCGAGCCCCCGGGGTGGAGAAGTCGGCCTCCCACCCCACCCTCGCCTGGCGGGCCCCCCACCTCACCCTCACCCCCGCCCCCGCCGGCGGGCGCCCCTCACCTCCTCTGCGACCCCGGCAGCCAGCTGCCACGCCGAGGCTGACGGGCGCGGGCGGCCTCCCGTCGCGCCTGCGTCCTCACGTGCGGCCGGCACGCGCGTGCGCGGAGCCTTGGCCGGGCCCCGCCTCCCCAGGGGCCGGCCCAAACAGTCCGTTACCACCGAGTGTCGTTCCCCAGAGTGAAGTCGCGCCCGTGGCAGAGAGGTGCCCCGGGGGCAGGGTCGCTGTCATCGAGCCGATGTCCTGAGGACCTGAAACAACTCACACCGGGACAGAATTGGGACATAACCGCGGAAGCGGCGGTGCGCAGGCGCGGTGTTCTCTCCCGCCAGCCCCCACGGTTGCTCCGGTAACGTGATTGCCGTCTCAGCTCCGGATGGCTTTGGAGCCCGTGCGCTTGGGGGCCGGCCGTCTCTCGAGGCTCGTTTCGTTCCCTCGGGGTGTCCTCGATCCCCTGGGCACCTCCTTGGCTCCGCCTTCCCACCCGGACAGCGCCTTTCCGTGTCAGCGCTCCACGGCGGTCGCCGCTCTGCCTGTGTTCGCCGGCCCCCTCCGTCCCCCGGGACCCGCGGGGATCCCTGCCGAACCGAAGGAAGCGGCCGCTCGTCTTTGGTTCTGCCGAGCCATCTGCTTGAGCCTCCGGGCTTGCGGAAGGAGGCCCGGTGGCTAAGTGCGGCTGGGCTGGTAACCAGAAGACTGGCCTTCTCCGCTGCAGAAAGATGTCTGTCCAGCGTGCCCTGGACATGCTTGGCAAAGGGTCCGTGGAAAAGAGGAAGGCCCACAACACGGTGGAATGTAACCGCCATCGAACACGCTTGCGGGGTCACAAGTTATGTCTTGGGGCGTCAGCCTTTTGTGAGAGAAGGTGCGAACAAGACAAGGCTGCCCCAAGGCAAGAAGGAAAGTTTCTGCAAGAATCACCAGCTTCTTCTTCTTTCCCCATGTTGCATTTCTGACTTTGGGTAGGTGTGTGATTGCTGGTGGTGCAGTGGTTAAACCACGACTAACCAAGAGCCCCGAGGCTACTCTGCTGGACACAGCCTGCTGCCCTAAAGATGACAGCCTTGAAACACTAAGGGTGTCTGAGAGGGTCACTCAGAGGTTGAATAGACTCGGCTGGCAACTGTTTGATGCTTAAAGCAACACATTATTAGAACTCTGTCCGTTTCTAAGATTCAGTACTGCAAAACCAAAGACAAATTTTGAGTCTGTGCTATGAGAAGTTCTGTTCATGAGAACTGTGCAATATTCCTGAGCGCACCCATTTCCACAGAGACAATGTCGTTGTGGGGCGTTCTGAGCAGGCACGGAGTCCCTAAGCATCAGCTTAGTGGCAGCTGCTAGGCTGGCTCTCGCCGTTTCCTTAGATACTGCTGGTGAGGAAACAAAGAATGATCTGTTATTACACAGGCAGCAAAAGAAATTAATAGAGAACCCAAACTAAGAAATTTACTTCACCACCCCACCCTAGCAGGCCCTTCCTCCCTTACACTTTCTGTTGATTCCGAAATATTTATTAACTGGTTTTATGTGCCAGCAGTGTGGTACATGCTGGACACAAATGATTTTAAAAGGTTTTTCTCCCCTTTTATTTCAAAAAGAGTACAATATTTATTGGAGAGAAAAATGCACAGTGTGCCAGGTGATTTTTAACCTGATGGGAGAAAGTGTAGGGAGGAAGGGTCTGCTGGGGTGGGGTGGGGAAGCAAATGTCCTAATTTGGCTTCTCTATAATTTCTATATACCTCACACTAAATGATTGGGTGGCACCAGGCAAAGAGAGGGTGTTTGCAACAGTGACAGAGGCCATGGGTCCGGAACATATAACAGTTCCCCGGGCCATCAAAGAAGAGCCACCACAGAGAGTGCTCTTGGGAGATCCCTGCTGGAAGTGGCCATGCCATGGCAGAGGCCGTGCCAGGCGTATACCTGAAGCACCAGAACAGAAGGAACTCCGGGCTGAGACCCGAGACTTGAGACTGTGGCGCAGAGCTGCTGATGGGCTTCCCAGCCTAGGACACACACGAGGCTGAGGTCGAGGGGCCGTGTGGCTGAGATGTGGAAGACCAGAAAGAAATGTGGCTGCTTGCTGGGCAGAGGCACTGCTGTGAACCAAAGACTGTATCCTTAATGTTTATGATCCTGACTGGTGGTCTGTTAACGTCCATGAAACACTCCCATCGTTGTGAATATTGTCTGCAAGTTCTGTGTGCATTGCAACAGGTTGTTGAACCCAGCAGAGAAGTGTGAGGTGGCTTGAGGCAGAATTCAGACAGAGACGTGAAGCACAGGGTGACTTTATTGGTGGGAAAGACCTTTTGGGAGGATAAGGGAGAGCAGAGAGGGGGGTGGAAGCATCTGAGCATCTGGGTGAGCCCCTCAGCCTAGAGTGTAGATGAGGGGAGTCGTACCTACTGATATATGATTCGAGTTGAAGGCAGGGGGATTGTAAAGGGGAAGAGAAGTTTCCAGTGCTGCGGTTGCTAGGAAACAGTGCTGAGAGAGCAAGACTGTATCCCACCCAGGTGGGGGTCATCTTGTCCCTGGGAAACAACAGTAGGGAGGTATGTTTGGGGGTAAGATAAGTTCTGAGGAGTGCTGAAGACAGGTGCTGGGAAGTTCAAGTGCTATATGAAGTTTAGCAGCTCATCTTGAGAGACTGGAACAGAGGGTGCCTGGCCCTGGGCTCTGCCCAAACAAGAAATGAGTTCTGTGAGAGGAAGCATTGGTGGCAGAGCCAGGTAAAGAGGGATTCTGCTCCTTCCTGAAAGTGGAGGAGGTCAGGTGTGTGTCTCATGCTGTTCACAGTGATGAGCTGGCGATGAGAATGGAATCTGTGACCATGGGTCCTGGCGCAGTGAAGCATGGGATTTTGTAAGAGAAGAAAAGAAAGGATATGGGAAAGCAACATTTTGATTGGGTGTGGGGGGGTCTCTTTGATTGTTCTTACTTGTAATGACTGAAAAGAATGCTAGGGATATTAAAGGGGGGGTGTGCAGCTGTCAGGGAGAAAAGCTGCTTATGCAGTTCCCTGGGGCAAAAAAGGTAGGCAGGTTATTTTTGCTTAAATGGTTGCTGGAAGGTCAGGGCTTGCTGGAGTCACCCCACCACAGGACCAAGGCCATATTCCTATGAATGAGACAGTCTAAGGTGGAAAAGGGAAAATTGAACTTGAATGATCTGAAAGGATTATATAAAAATAGCTGACTATACTGTGGATTCTGATTTCTCCAACCTAGTGTTGTAAAGTAGATATAAGTGTGTGATAGAAGTAAATGCTTCTGTTAGCCCACCTACACAACAGAACTTTGCCGAAGAGGAGTTAGAAATTGCCAGAAAGAGACCGTCGTGTTTTGTTGTAAACCAACGTAGAATAAGCAGTTCAGGTGGAAACAACCTCAAGCAGGCCTTTGCTCCCCGGGACACTGGCATTGGAAGAAGCATTCAGACCCACCCACCCAGCACTGCTACACGAGTAAGAAAGTCACGTTGGGAGGAGCCAAAGCACATCTCTGCCATTGAGTCAATGCTGACTGACGGTGACCCCGTCGGTGTCTGAGCCCCTGTTGAAGGGTCTTTCCCTCAGACCTGCTGTTGGTGTTAAACTGCCGACCATGGGAGCCCCAACTCATGACCACTGCACCTTCAGTTCTGAAAAGTGCGTGTTTAGACTTTTTATATTTTGAGCAAAGTTTGCCTTTGGATGCACCAAGGCTGGAAGAGTCTGTGTCCACCAGAGAAGACACCCCACCCCTGCAGTTAAGGGAGTGATTGGGCAGCCAGATCCATTTCCTCTAATGGACACTGAGCCTGGTTGCAGCAGAGCCGCCCGTTCCCCCATGCCCTCAGGAAGGCAGACCACATGCTGGACTTTACAGCCTCTAACCTCTGCGTTCCAAGGACTTTATCTCTCCAAACCAGGCTGATGTGAACTCCTTTCTCAGCCTAGCAGAGAAACCACCTGGCTGCAAAGGCCCTTCCGCCAAATAGAGAGCCCCTGCATTTTAAAGCCTCACCCACAGCATACCGGGCAAGGAGGTTGTAAAACAAGGCCATCTCTCACAGACTCAGATCCGGCAGCTGCAGCATCAAGCCTCCCCTCTCCCTATCAATGCAACCCCCATCAACTTCCTTCACCTCATTTGCATACTTCCCTAACCCATGTCCTACAAGTATCCCACTGCCCCACCCACAGATGCAACTTCCTTAGCTTCACACTTGGGCCTTGGAACCCTCCCAGGAGCCCAACATGCACCTGTCCCTCTCTCAGCTGTCCTTTCCCTTCCTAAAAATCCTTCCCTCCCTCAATAAAGCATCTCTTTACTCTTCATCCCTAACTGAACTCTATCTCCTTTCTGTGGCTCCATCTCAACCTCTCAATCACCTGGGTCCACTTGTTGAGTGCAAGTGTGGGAAATGCAGCAATGAAGAAAGGGGCTGAGTTTGGACAAGTTCCATTAGCACCCAGTGGCCCCTCCACTGAGTTTTGAGGTGAGAGAAGGTGAAGGACTGGCTGCTCTGATACTTTTACAGGTGTGCTAAGTATGACCTAGCTGCAGGAGGCTGGACTGATGGCGTGAGGGGGCACACTAGTCTGAAGTGCAGGGAGGTATGTGTCAATTCCCAAGCTTGCTAAGGCTGCCCACTTGACTGACCTAGCTTGGCTGTCTAGGGCTAAGTGGATCACAGCCTGACCAAGTGTGTGGTAGTTACACAATCTCATGTCAGCTTGATAAGAATGACAGGGTGGAGTCTGTCAGGTCACGACCTTGTGATCCCGTCTTAGGGGCTTAGGCGTCTTATGAGGATTCTGGGACTTCCCCTCTCTCTCTCTGCTTGACAGTTCAGTTGATAAGCCATGTGGCGCCATGCCGATGGCAACAGAGCCCCGGAGCTGGACCCGCCGCCATGGGCCCCACAGACTTTTCCCACCAAACCACGGGTGACCTTCCTGCATTCAGCAGCATCGCACGTGCTGCCCGAGTCGGAACAGGGATTCATGGCTAATGTAAGACTTAGGGGTAATGTAATCTAACTCATGGCCTTGATCTGGACTGGGATAGGATGTTTTGTGGATGCATAATTCTTGATATAAAACTCTCACATATATATGAGTATCTCTGGGTTTGTGTGTCTAGTCAAACTTGACTAACACAAAGTGCAAAGAGAAAACCGATCATGTGAGATGGTGTAAATTGCTGCAGTTTGAGGGCTTATATAGTCTGCTTATAGATGCAGATGCTCAAAAGTTTCAACTGGAATGTAGATTCTTTACAGAATGGGGAAAATTCTTTAGCATTGACGCAGCAGACAAGGGACTAATCCCAAAATCTATAGAATACGGCAACATCTCCATAATAAAAGGACAAATAACCCAATTTTAAAAATGGGCAAAGGGTATGAAAGGGTACAAAAAGACATTTGAATAGCTGACTCATGAAAAAATGCTCACAGTCATTAACCATGACATACAAACACAACAATGAGATGTTCCCCTGCACTGACAATGATAGCCCATTTCAAAAAGAAAGCAAATGCTGGAGAATTCACAGATTAGAACTCTTACCCACTGCTGCTGCATTTGTAAATGTGTACAGTAATCATGGAGAACAACATGACAATACCTCAAACAAATAGGAAGAAGTATTCTGTATGATACAGCAAGGCATCTGCTGGATACATAGAGATGTCACAGACAGATTAATGCACACCATGTTGATCATAGCACTGTTCATAAGAGTAAGAAGTTGGAAATAACCCCGAATTCCATCAGTAAAAAATCGATTAAAGAAACATTGGTAGTATCGCAGACCCATTGAACACCATGCTGAGCAATTCGTCAATCACTAAAGAAAAGAAATTGAATGAGGCCACTCCTATAGGATGAACATCAAGACAGAACCTAGCACTGCTGTGGCGTGCTTGTCAAGTGTTCATGAACTATCATCACACCCTTGTTGGTACATCTAAAACCCCACTTCTTCAGGGAAGGCCCCATTTCAGGTGGGATCCCTTTGTCATTTAATGGGAACTGGGCAAAACCAAAAAGGGCCTGTCATTCAGCAGTGTCCCACCGTTACCCCAATTTAATAGCATCCTTTACAATGTTGTTATTAAAGGGACTGAAATACTCTGTTGGACTTAAAGCTAAAACACCCTGGGTGAGAGGGAGCAGGTGACTCCACCCCAATGTCATAGACTCTGACGTCATTGGTATCTGCGTTAAATTATTGTTTTTGAGGCTGCTCAAGAATTGGCAACCTAAGGCCAATGTACATTTGCCATTTTCATATCTTCCTTCCTATATGTGACATGTTAGTTCTGTAGACAATAGTTCTGCCTTAATGAATGCATGATATTGAAATGTTGTACACCTAACCCACCCCCATGGTTTTCTTTCTTTTTTAAAAATTTTATTGGGGGGCTCATTCAACTCATCACAACTCATATATATTTCCTTTCTGTCAAGCACAATTGTACCTTCGTTATCCTCATATTAAGGTTTATTATGGCAACCTGGGATTAATTGCAGGGTGGAGAGATAAATAGTAAGCCTTGCCTTTCTAGTTTTCGGGTCTCTTGCTCTTTGATGCTTGGACCAGGCTGCAGCTGCCTTAGCTCTCTGCTTTAGCTGGCAAGGCTCACTTCCTGCAAGACATCCCTGAGGAGAAGCCACATGGACCTTCCCTGATGCAGCCCTGGGTGCTAGAGCAGCCGCGTGAAGACCCCTGCAAGCACGGACATGCTTACACACTCACTGATTCAGCTTTCCTCCTGCAGTCGGCATCACTGTGTGTGTTTTGTGAGATTGAGGAGGACTTTGTAAATTGGGGTGGTAGGTAGGCTTGTTGTACCAACATGGTCAAAAAAGACAGGTAGGTCTGTTGTGACAACATGGCCAATGAACACATGTAAGATGAATTGAAGGGCAGAGATATAGATGGATCAGTGATCCCTACCCTGATTCTTTTGCTCTTGGATCTTCGGATTAGCTGGCTGCCTTGTTCATCCTGTGCCTCGAGGTCCAAGCGACACTACCTGTTAAACACTTAATCCGTGGACTGTGTTGCTGTGAGTTCAGGTTCCTTCAAGCCCTGCTTCGCCACCCTCCTGGAATATACATCTCTGGAGCTGGGGACTGTCGGACCCTGTCATCAGGCTGACTGTTGGTGACCGGCCTTCCTGTTTGCTTCTTGTGGCCGGATAGCCTGAATTGCTCGACAGAGGACTACTTGGTCCTCAAGACTCGAAGAACTGCCAGTGGGCTAGCTGTCTCATGCAAATGAGTTGCACCGAGTCATTTGGACAGCTTTATAGATTATTAACTGTTTATTTCTTATGTTAGATATCTTTCAATCTATATAAATATATAGAGAGAATTATTAGTGGCCTGGCTTTGTTTCTCTAGAGAATCCTGTCTGGCACAATTGGTGTTAGACATATGGGCTAATGTCAGACTTATGGGTTTGAACTGAACTGGGTTGGGATATTTTCTTAATGTACACCTACCCTTTATATAAAACTCTCTCTTAAATACTTATGGGTTTCTCTGGATTTGTTACTCTAGTCTACCCAGACTAACTCATACATAACCATTAGCTATATTTCTGGGTTTTTGAGCTCAAACTAATCATTAGTCATTATCTAAGAACCATTCATTTTTATGATGTGTTGTTGCTTGATACTTGCCCTCATGAAGTGACGATATGGGTGCTGGAGCAAAGTGTGGTGAAGAAACCAGATGGTGCCTGGCTATCAGAAAGACTAGCATCTGGGGTCTTAAAGGCTTGTCTTAAACAAGCAGCCATCTAAGTGAGGTGTCAACTAAGTCCACCCAAAAGAAGCACACCAGCCTGTGTGACTCAAGATTTCAAATGATAAAACCTACGATCAGAGGATGGAATTGTATTAGAGCTTATATTGTGAACACTTGGTTTGCAGAAGGCTGAGGATGACAGTGAATGGCAAAAAAAAAAAAAATCACAGAGTCCCTAGGTGGATTTAGCCTCTATTGGGTTCCCTCAGACCATTGAAAAAAAGATGTGAACAGTTTTGTTTACATAGAATAAATTGTAAGGTGGATTCCTGCAGAAACAGTGATTCAAGTTTAACCTCTTACCATTTGCTTCCCCATTTTAGACTGTTTTAATTTGTATTACTTTCTTCTTTCTTTTAGAATAAGTTTCATTTTACTTTTGTTGCTCCCCCCTTCTTTTTGTTTGATTTTATGAAATCCAGAATAGATAAACCTATAGAGACAGCAATTAGATCAATAGTTCCTTGGTGTTACAACAGAAGAGGTTGGGAAGTGGGGGAAGGAGACGCTAATAACAAGAATCCAAACTCGATGATGGCAACGTATTTGAAACATATGTATAAATGTGAATTACACATCAATTAAATAGTTCAAACAAAAACACAGAATGCACGTGTCGCCTTAGAGTAGTGGGTGGGTAGGAACAGGCAATTTAGAAATTGTGTCTCTAAAATGCAGCATAGGGCTGGCACGAAGTGGCTGTCTTATAGGTGTTCATGCATTTCTTTACCGTTAAAATGAGAGGGATACAGAATACTCTTTTCCTAAAGTAGCTGGGGAAGAGAGGGTGGGGGAAGATGCGGATAGAACTATATGATTCAGAGTTAATTATATTTGTGAATATTAAAATGTTAGAGAATGTAACGGAAAGAGGGAGGAGGAGATAATTCTTCATGTATGAAAGGGACAGTGGCTACCAATGACCTGTGGTGAAGTGCAATTTCTTCCTACTTCCTAAGAAATAAAGAGGTATATCTGAGTTCCGTGAGAGGAGCAGTTGGTGTCAGAATAGGGTAAGAGGAAAATGGAGAGAGGAAAGAAACACGCCTGACCTGGACCTGTGGCCCTTGGCCTTGAGCTGTTGGGATATGGATCCTTCTCCCTCTGACTGAAAGCAGGGAAGTGGGTGTGGCCTCCCACGCTGTTGACTCAGATGGGGTAACTGGGAAGCAGACCTTCAGCAAAACCCTAAAGGAGGTGAAGGAGTGAGCTGTGCAGCTGTCTGGGGGAAGAATGTTCCTGCACAAACACCGGACAGAGTTTGCTTGGCCTGTTAGAACAGTGAGGAGGGCCTGAGCAGCGATGTTCTTTGATGGCAGCTGGAAGTGGAAGTGAGGAAATGATAGGTGGCCAGAGGAGAAGCCGTACTATTTCACAGCTTGGAGTGAAGTTGCACAGGACCTCTTTAAAGTGATGAAAAGAAAGGAAGTCACTGTGAGGATTAAGGTGCACCTGCCCCCAGCCATGGCATTTCCAGTCACCTCATATGCACATGAAAACTGGACACTGAATCAAGAAGATGGACGAGAATTACTATGCTGGCAAAGAATCTTGAAAATCCCACGGACTGTCAAAAGAGCAAAGAAATCTACCTTGGAAGAAGTACAACCAGAATGCTCCTTAGAGGCGAGCAGGAGGAGACTTCGTACACATTTTGAACATGTCAGGAAAGACCAGTGCTTGGAGGATATCATGTTTGGTAGAGTGGAAGGGTAGTGAAGAAAAGGGAAGGCCCTCAAGCAGATGGATTGCCTGAGTGGCTGCCCAACGGGTGTAAACTTAAGGAAAATTCTGGAGATGGGGCAGGACCAGTATCTGACTTTGTGCTACGTAGGGGGACTCTAAGTTGGGACTTCTACCAACCATACCCTACAGCCATGAAATGAGAATCTCTGCTGATGGGACGCTGACACCAGGTTCTGCTTTGGTAATTCTTGCTTCAAGGGAGTTGAGTGTGCAGCCACTGTTAAGATGTGCTGGCCAGTGGCCTAATAGCACTCAGACAGGGAATCCATCCTGTAGAGTCCCTGAGTCTCTTGGACTCGAGGTCAGTGAGCATGGTTTCTGACAGCATGCCAATGGATTCCTCATCGAGCTACATAACAGAGCAATGACCTTCTGGCCCCATTACCTAGTCCCCATGTTCTGGGTGTTGATAGTGCTTGAGAAAGGACTGGATTAATGGAACCTGCCCAGTGGCATCTTACCTCTTCAAGGACTGCCTGGACAGGTGTCATACCTGCCATACTTTAGATGCAAGGGGGCTCCAACAAGTTCATGGGAAAATAGAATGGGTATTCCCCAAAAAAGCCTTTGAAGTCTCCTTGTTCTCTTTCTGATTCCAGGGCTGCCTCGTTCAAAAGAAGCCCAAAGGTTCTCTTCAGCTTGCCTCAGAATGTTAGCATTTCCCCTCAAGCTTCTCTCTTAAACTGTCACCATATAGTCACCTCGGCTCCAGTCATCACACTATGATAGTTAAGATTTATTGTGTCAGTATGGCCAATGAACACATGTGGGATTAATTGAAGGGCAGTGAGATAAATGGCTCAGTGAGCCTCGCCTTTATCTTTTGCTCTCTGATGGTCACACCAGGGTGCAACTGCCTTACCTAGTTCCCTGATTCAGCTGGCAAGGATCACTTCCTGCAAGACATCCCTGAGGAGAAGCCACATGGACCTACCCTGATGCAGCCCTAGGTGCTAGAGCAGATGCCTGGAGACCCCTGCCAGCACTGACACACTCACTGTCACACCGACACACTCATTCAGCTTTCCTCCTGCAGTCAGTGGTATTATGTGTGTCTTGTGAGTTTAAGGAGGACTTTATAGATCGATGTTGGACATATGGGCTGATGTCGGACTTATGGGCTTGCACTGGAGTGGGTTCGGTTACTTTCTTGATGTACACTTACCCTTGATATAAAACTCTCTTTTATGAAATATGAATGTCTATGAATTTTGTTTCTCTAGTCTACCCAGACTAACACACACATTTTCCCCTGGCAACACATATTTCACATGCATTTCTTTTCTGTCAGAAAGGTAAATTATAAGCAGCCTTTATATACTTGAAGTACTTCCCCTGTAGCTCATTGACCAGAAATGGGTTCCATGGCCACACCTAGTCCAATCGCGACAGAAACATGAGTGAGTCAACTAAGATGGGACCAGGTCAGCGGTTTGTCCTCTCAGAGTTGGATTCACCTTTCCTGAACACATTTTGACACTGAACTGAACAAAATTAGGATTCTTTGCTGCAATCAGAAGAAGGTTATGGAAAAAAAAAAAAAGAAGAAGGTTATGACTTCTAGGTTCAGAACTACAGTAACTTCACTAGAGAGACTTTTTTTTTTTTTTTTGCAGAATTCAGTTGGGGGGTATGTTGACTGGAAACTATTGAAATGTAATTATAAGTACTACTCAAACATAATTTGTCCCAGCTAACATAACTTTGGGCCACTCTGGTGAGGCACTCGTGATGTGTTGGGCTACAATCCAACAAATTAGCAGTTCAACACCACCAGCCACTCCTTAGGAGAAGACAAGGCTTTCTCTTCCTAGATAGAGTTACAGTCTCCTTTGGGTCTCAAGGCCTCCCTTAATAAATGAACACTTCGTTCTGATAACCAGGCACTCTTCGGTGCCCACTTTCCTGACACAATCACTGAAGACAAAATGGGTGCATAAGCAAATGTGATAAAGAGAGCAGATGGTGCCCAGCTATTAAAAGACATGGCATCTGGGGTTTTTAAGACTTGAAGACAAACCAGTGACCATCTAGCAGAGAAGCAAATAAGCCCACATGAAAGAAACACACCAGCCTGTGTGATCATGAGGTGTCAACAGGATCAGGCAACAGGTGTCAAAAAAAATCTAAAACAATTATATTGATACAAAAGAGGGGGCTGGAGTGGAGACACAAAGTCCACCTGTAGATAATTGGATATCCCCTGAAAGAAGTGATATAAGGAAGGGGTGATTCAACCAAGGTGCAGTATAGCACTGAGAAATCACACATCATTTCTCTAGTTCCTGAATATTACCTCCCCTCCACTACCTTAACCCAGTTCTAACTTACAAATCTGGCTAGACTGACGAACATACATTGGTACAGATAAGGGTTCTCAAAACGGGGAATTCAGGAAAGATAAACTCCTCGGGAACAGTAATGGGAGTAGCGATATCATGAGGGTAGAGGAACGATCAGCAAGGGAGAAGGGTGAGAAAAGCGGAACCCATCACAGATTGGATATATAGCCCCACCACTCCCCGCAAAGAGAATGAATAATGGAAATGTGGATTAAGGAAGACAAAGGACAGTGTAAGATATGAAATACCAATAACAATATATAATTGATCAAGGATACAGAAGGGAGGCAGGGGAAAGAGCTTATATCAAGGGTTTAAGCAGAAAATGTCTTAGAAATGATGCTGGCAACATATGTACAAATATGCTTGATACAACTAATGTATAGAATGTTATAAGAGCTGTAAGAACCCCCCAAAAAGATGGAGGAAAAGAGTTACAGTCTCAGAAACCCAGAGGGGGTAATTCTAACCTATCCTATAGGGTTGCTTTCATCTTAATGGGAGTGAATTCTCTGAGATACATTTGGTTGTTACAAAGGTTACAAACCTCTCAAGTCAACTGAAGAACATTGAACAAAGGCAATTGTTGAGAAGGGTCCTTTGAGAAGACGAAGTTAGCCACTATGAAAATGCTGGGCTGGATAAAAGCTGGAAGATAGTTATGAGACTTGGATGACTACAAATATAAGCATTCAGGCAAAATTGTGATGACAGTGCCTTCTGTGAGAAGTATTTTTCATTTAAAATTGCTACAATGTAATTAACCTACTTGGTTGTGCTGTAAGGCTCCTTGAGCTATTCTGACTTTAAAATAATGTCAAATGTAACCCTTAGTCTTCAGGCTGTGCTTGCTTAGTTGACTAGTAATGGGAAATTATATTTATTTTCTGTTGGTTGTTTCAGTGAGTTTTATTTATTGAAATGTGTTTCTTGTAAGGAATTGTTCTTCCATCTGTGGTAGTTACATAATTTGTTGTCAATTTGAGACTATTAAGAAGGGGTGGAGTTTAGCCTGTCAATCAGGTCTCAACTTTATGACCTTATTTGGATTACCTTATTGGGAGGCGATTAAAAATAGCTCACTGGATGCAGGACATACAGATTCACTCCCTGTGAGACATTCCTGCAGGCAATACATATGGAGTTACACTGGAGACCTGGAGCTGGAGGGCCATGAGGAGCCCTCTGCCAATGCTAAGATGCTTCCACTGTCACTGAATCCACAAGACAGATGTCACACCAACTGGCCTGTGATTTTCCTGCATTCGTAGTCTTTGCATCTGCTTTGTGGGTCTGAAGAGAAATTTATAGATTAGTCTCGGACATAGGGCCTAATATCGGACTAAGGACTTGATCTGGACTGGGTGGGATGTTGTCTTCACATACAGTTGCTCTTAGATAGAACATTCTCTCTCACACATGAGTGTCTATGGGTTTGATTCTCTAGTCTCCCCAGACTAACACGTCATCTAAATGTGTACTTTGTCCTGCATTGCAGTCACTAATCCACTGTCTCCGGTATCATAGATTTTATCTTATACTTTGCTTAGAAAGCAGTCAAGTAACTTGTTTTTTATTCTCTCCCTATGGACCTATTGGTAATGACTCACTCCTGCAGCACTAACGGATTTATTTCGTGGAAACAGCACGAGTAGGACATTGGTTTCTGGAACTGATTACTGTCCTAGCAATCTTGTGACTGTGCATTGTGAACAGATGTTTGCACCAATCAAACGCCAAAAGATTTCAACCAGTCACACAAAATCAGCTATCAGAAGTGGATAACCAGATCATAGGAATGAATGTAGTTAATTCATGCTGCCATTTGAAACTACCTAGGCTAGGGAATAGCTCACATTAGTAACTAGTCCATTAACAGTAATATTTCAGTAACAAGTGTCACAAAGGACAAAAATAACACATGATATGGACTGAAAATACCAATCTCTGTTTAACAAATATTCTGACCTAGGGAGAATGCAACTTGCTCAATGCATGACCTTTAGTGAGGGCTTCATTGGTTTTAGAGCCACTTTGGCTGTAGCACAGGTTGGTTGCCGTATAGGTTGGAGTGTCTCCCAAGGGCACTGGGGTGCCACGTGAATGTATAAGCAGAGGGAGAAAACACCATGAGGAAGCTGGCATGTGCCAATGTGAAGGAGCAGCTTACGAAGCCACCAAGAGGGGCTTGATTCCTTTACAAACTCGTCTGATACTGAGCTTCATGTGGCACCAAGCAATAACTTTCTGGGGCAGGCAGGCGATAAAGCCTTGGGAATCCTCAAGTCCAGAGGACTTGCTCCCGATGTACCAGAGGATCCCTATCATTTGGTTACGGGAATGTTTGCTGTTCAAAAAAATCTTGAGAGGATCAGAAAGCATAAGGCTGTGAAATTCCATGTGATTCTGATTGAGAACCGAATTGGCCCAATGTGATAAGATGAAGAGAGTCCTACCCCCTAATTGGACATAGGTAGCATGCACAGCCTCTGCCTTGGCTGCATAAATGGGTCTATGCATTTGAGCAATAGAACCATTGCTTAACTACAACAAGGAAAACAGAACGCAGCGTCTTCCCTTTCTGTTCCTACTCCTTATGATTTCAATGCCAAAATGTCCCAACTGGAGATACAGTCTGATCCCAGGCCACAATGCAGTATTTCCCTAAGGAAACACTGATAGGTCGTGTCAACAGAGAAGTGTGTACAGACAGAGTGTTTCAAAGATTGCTGCAACTCGCCTGTACAGCAGAAACAGGGACAATTTTGGCCCCAGGAACTTACCTGGGGTTACCCTTGGCAGACATTGGGTGTTGGGGTAATGTGGCTATGGGTCATACCCCAATCAAGTTGATGGGAAGACCCAGAACCAATCTTCTAACTTCTCGTCTGCAGTAATGTAGCTATTCCCATTCACGGTCTCCTCCCGCTTCTGTGGTCCTGCCCGCTACAGTGATGAATTGGTCTACCGGCAGTCATGGATTTTGTGGATTTCCTTTGAGTTTCACAGGTGGCTTGGTGGGTTACATATGGGGTTGCTAACTACACGGTCAAGAGTTTGAAACCACTGATTGCTCCAAGGGAGAAAGACGAGGCTTTCTATTTCAGTGAAGATTTACCATCCTGGAAAAGCACGAGAGTAGTTCTACTCTGACCTGTAAGATTGCCAAAGGTCAGAATGGACTCGATGGCTGTGCGGTTTTTGTGTTCCATGTCCGATTTAATTGACTGAACTCTTAGACTAAGCCATTGTGGTCCCATGCTGTGGCCTCACTCATCAGATCATTTATCTTTGCCTTTAAAAAAACAATTTACATATTTTAAAATCATGTTATTGGGGGCTTGTACAACTCTTATCACAATCCATCCATCCCACCATGTGTCCAGCACATTTGCAGATTCGTTGCCATATCCTTCTCAAAACCTTTTCTTTCTACTTTCTCCTTTACCTCCCTCATGAATCCTTAATAACTTAGAGATGGTTACTATTTTTCCATGTTTTACACTGTCTGATGTCTCCCTTTATCCCCTTTATCTGTTGTCTACTCCCCTTGGGGGTGATGAGTGCTCCCCCCTCCACCTTCCCTGTACCCTACTGGTATGGCTACTGTCAACATTGGTCCCAAGGAGTTTATCTGTCCAGTATTCCCTGTGTTTCCAGCTCTTACCTGTGCCTATGTGCATGTTCTGGTCTAGCCAGATTTGTATTTGTTTACTTTTTTTAAGACTTAATAAATGAGTTTCCATAAATTAGATGGGAGTGATGGACTCTCCTTTTCCCTTAAAACAGAATTACCAGGAGAATATTCTCAGGGAAGGGGGTAGGGAAGGAAAGACAGATAGAAACAGAAAGAGAGATTGATTTCTCTTATACTGGTGTAAACAGGTGGAAACATATTTAATGTAGCCTTAAGCAAAAGCAAAATATTTGGGGCCTTTCTGCTCGGTCACAATACATTCAAACTCAGGAACTTTCCTATTGAATTTGTCATCTCTGCCTGTTCCCCAAGACCGCGGTTGTCGAGCCAGACATTAGCTTCTCATACGACCTGGAAATCCGGTTCCCTTTCTTTGGAGAGTTAATGAAATGCTGAGGATTATCCGAATCTGTAGATTTGGGGTGGCATCGGGCTGTGTCTAACTGAAGGGGGCTTTCAGGCCGGTGCCGTCGCCATAGTTACGAACAAGTTAGGATGGCTGCAGAACGTGCTCAGCATTTACGCGTTTTGCTGTATAAAGAGAGGAAAAGACCCAACTCCTCTTCCATTCGCGATGAACAGCGCCCAAGGCCAGGGACGGAAGGAGATTTGAGTTTTTGAATAATGGCCGTCCGTTCGCAGTCCAGGATTCGATAAATATGGGCAGAAGAGCGGTACTACGTATATAATAAAGTGGGGTCGGTGCCCCGAGGAGCCCTCTCTAGTTTTCTGCAGAGAGCCTCTGGGAAAGAGTAGGGGAGCGAGCCAAGAGAAGGAGGAACTCATTTAAATTCTTGTTTCTTTTTGCCATTCCGGTTGCGAGCAGCCAGGGAATAGACTGCTGCGCCGCTTAGGGACCAATCCTGCAGAGGCGGGCCGGATCATGCCCTGCCCCGCCCTCCGGCGTCCGCGGCCAATGGGACGCTGGCGGGCTCCGGAGCGCGGCCAATGGGAGCTGCGGGTGGCGGCTTGGTGCCCTTTAAGAAGTAACAAGGGCGCTCGCTGATGGGAGCGCAGCGCCAGAGTGTGCTGCCCGCCGGCCGGCTTGGACCATGTCTCTACAGGTAAGCCACAGGGGGCAGCCCGCGCGGGACGCGGGGAGTCCGAGGTGAGGGGACCTGCAGGGAGGAGCTCAGGGAGGGACGGGAAAGGGTCCGTGCGACGTCCCGAGAGCTGAGGCGCCAGCCCGAGAGACTCACGAGGCAGCGCTCCACGTTCCTCCTGTGCGTCCTCCGCGCGTTCCCGGAGCGGTCACGCCCAGCCCTCCCCCTCGTCAAGAGCCCCTTTGCTGCGGGTCCAAACCCCCCGCGTCCTCCGTTGACGACGAGCCGGGCCTCCCTCGGGCGGCTCCCCTGAGCCCCTGGGACTTGGGGCGAAGCCGGCGCCACTCCGGGGAGGGCGACGCAGGCTGACTTGTGTCAACACTTCTTTCTTTCCATCTTGGAGAGGAAGGCGGCCACCCCTCCCTCGCCACCCCCGCCCCGAGCTCTCACTCCCCTTCTGAAGGGCGGAGATCGGTAAAATTCCAAGTTAAAAAAAAAAAAATACTTTTTCTGGTAGACGAGGATGTATGTGCTCCGAATAGAAACGTTTGAACAGCATGACAGCTAGCGTGGTTTTTCCATCCGTGACTATGGCCTGGTGCCGACGCCTGTGCGTGCCCTGGCACCACGTCCCCCCCACTATGGTGTTGTGTGTGTGGTTTTGTTCCTGTCTTTAATTTGGGGGGCAATTTTCCCGATGAAATATTCTTGTAAACTGTGACTTAAAAAAAGGTTTTAAGATTTCATGGGATGCTTCAGGTGTTTCTTTAAGCGCTGGTTATGATGGGTAGGGTATGTTATCCGAAACCTGGGTTCAAACCCCTTCTGTCTGTGACGTACTTATCTAACCTCTGTTGTCTCTCCTTTTCCTTCCCCTCAAAATCAAAGTGAGTCCTGTGTAGATTAAATGGGGGGCCTTTTCAAACCAGTGACTATTTTCCTGCTGCTCTTGGTGGCTGTCCTGTAGCACCCCCACATGACAAGGGAACACACAGCTAAGTGCCCAGTGTAAGTGTTGTTGAAAATGTACACAGGCCACTTAGGTACACTTCCCCCCACTTATGTGTAACTTAGGAAATTCATCGTGTACCTTCGATACCAACCTTTTATTTAAATTAGAAGATCGGAGCAGTTCCTCTAAACCACAGGCCAGGATGATCTCCTTGAGAGTGATGCAATTTAAATCGATGCTGCAGCATTTCCTGATTATCCGCCAGAAGTGCAGTGTGTATGTGCAGAGGTTATAATGGCTTCACATCGTGCTGCATTTTGTACTAACTAAAATATGAAAAGACTCCTCGTGGTTATTTAGTTTTAAACTTACTCACTGTTAAGATATAAGAGATGAGGGAGGGACTCCATTGGAAAGCAATCTGTGCCAGGAGGTATCAGCGACAAACATTGCATGATGTTTGTGAAGGAGCTGTGTGAGTCTTTGGAACAGTGGAGGAAATAACTTTTTAACGTGGCAATAGCCAGTTACAGACGGACTTATATTTAAACACTTTCCTCTTTATAACTTTGGTGATTCATTTAGGTATTATGTTAGTACTTATAGGCTTATGTTTCATCAAACTGCTCCCAATGGCTCACTTAGTAGGAGTGGGACCAATGCTCACTGCCATCAGGCCAATTTAAACTCATGGCCGGATAGGATGGAGTTGAATTGCCCCTGTGGATTTCCAAGACTGTACTCTTTAGGGGAGTAGAAGAACAAAATATTTGTCTCCTCAGCAATGCTTTGAGGAGAGTTAATAGCCATCTAAACTGTATGTATGTATTTCTCAGATAATGAAGCCGAACGAGAGACTGCTCTTCCAAAAAGCTCTTTGGGGTGTCTAGGTATTCATCATTTTTTAATGGGCACACACAAAATCTCTCCCCCACTATGCACATGTTTGGGTGGTCTAAGAACAGTCGGTTGCTTAGACTTGAGAAATGTTTCTCTAGTTCAGTTTATCAGGGGGGAAGAATTGCTCACAGGCATTGTCAGTCCCTCAGTCTTTGGCTGCTGAAAGTCAAGTTAGATTTACATGTGAGTCAGCCTCACCTCTGGTGAAATCGCAAGAAAGTTACAAAGAAGCCAGTTGTGATGCGTTGAATTGTGTCTCCCTAAGTTCCCGCCAAATGTGTGGTAGATCCTGACTTTGATGCCAGTGTTTATCATCCCATTTGGGATTGGGTGCTTTGCTATGTTAAGGAGGCCGCATTGGTATAGTGGAGGCCGAGTGGACCTCTTCTGAAGTAAAAAGGAGAGTCAAAAGCCGAGATGAGGGATGGACACATGCCAAGTCACATGAAGCTCAGAGAAATCAGGACCTGCCTCCAAGAGCAGCCAGACAGAAAGCCTTCTAGTAGAGTAAACCTACACCAAAGGCACTACCATCTAGTCGAGACGCTGAATTTAGACTTCTAACCTCCTAAAGGATGAGAAAGTAGATTTCTGTTTGTGAAACCCACTTACTTGTCATATTTCTGTTTGGGTGGCAGTTGATAACAGACTCCACACTATTAGGTGGTGAAGGACCCATTCCTCTCCAGAAGGGGAGGAGGGACCCAATAGTTGTGTCAGTGGTCACTGCTACTAGAGGTGGGACCAAGGAGGGGCCTGGAGAATCATGAACTGGGAGGCCAGAGAAGCACGCCGGCAGTTTATTTTGAAGAATCCCAAGCACAATGGAAAGGGAAGGGGGGAACAAGCCTTCGACAAGGACGCTAAACTCTGCTCTACAGCAGCATAGGAATACTACTACTTGTGATTTCTTTTGCTCACAGTCCTTTGGACATAATGTAAGTAGTTTTACATTTCAGAGCTGTCTCTCACCTATTATTACATTCGGCCTAGGCACACATATTAAGTGCTTGACTGCTAACCAAATCGTTGGAGATTCAAGTTCGTCTAAAGGTGTGCTGGAAGCAAGACCTGACAATTATTTCCAAAAAATTAGCCATTGAAATTTTTATGGAGAACAATTCTACTCTGACACGTACAGGGTCACACCATGAGTCAGAATCAACTGGTGTATATATGAGGGGGTATCCCAAAAAACCTGGATCTGCGCCAGATGGAGCAAAGTTTTGGTAGCATGCTTTTTTCCCTGTTAAGCAAGCATCAGGCAATTAACTCTGAGTTAGTGCACCCAGTGGCATCGCCTGGGAAAGTTCTCCCTGGTCACAGTGAATTTTTTTTCTAAAAGCAGTTTCACTTGAACCATCTTTTTTGTGATGGCCAATTTAAGAGAATAGCATGCGGCTGTAAAATTTCACTTCCTGTTTGGGGGCAAAATGCCACAGAAACTATTGTGATATTGAGCACAGCTTACAAGGACAGTGCTATGTGAAAGTACTCAAGTATACAAGTGGTTTTCTTGTTTCAAGAAAGGTGAAATGTCAATTGATGACAAACCTCATTCTGGACAGCCAGTCAACTTCCTGAACAGGTAAAAATTCATATGATTCATATGCATTTGGAGTTCGCTCCACTAGATCAGACTGTTATCAAGCTCTCTATTTTGAGGTTCTGAGAAGATAGTTTAACAGTGTGTGACAAAAAAGGCCTGATTTGTGACAGATGGGGGACTGGTTTTGCCAACACAACAATGCATCGGCTCATGCAGTCATCTCAGCGCACTAGGTTTTTTGTTTGTGTTTTTTTTTTTTTTTTTTTGCCAAAAACAGCTTGTCTCTCTTGCCCCACACACCTTACTCACCTGACTCACTCCTTGTGACTTCTTTTTGTTTCGGTGAATGAAGAAGGGCCTGAAGGGACAGCAATTTGGGCTGAGCCCCGGTGGCGTAGTGATTGTGTGAGGGACTGCAGCCCACAGGGTTGGCGGTTCAAATTCAGCAGCTGCTCTCCAGGAGCAAAGCTGGGCTTCCTACTCCCACCAGGGCAGTGATGCCCCCCCCCCAAAAAAAAGAAAGGACAGCAACTTGATGACGTAGAAGAGGTGAAGAAAAAAATGAGGAAGAGCCAAACAGATGAGTTTGAAAACTATTCCCAAGAATGGAATTGCAGCTCTAAAAAAAGTATGAAGTGTAATGGATATTACTTTGAAGGTGATAAGGTTGTTTTGTAAAAAAAAAAAAAAATGTAAATATATAAAGCTTTGATAAAAACTGCCAATTTTGGGCTGAGCCCCGGTGGTGTAGTGGTTGAGTGCGGGACTGCAGCCCACAGGGTTGATGGTTCAAATCCAGCAGCAGCTCTCCTGGAGCAAGGCTGGGCTTCCTACTCCCACTAAGGCAGTGATGCGGGGGAGGGGGGGGGAAGTACAACCTTGCAACCTTGACCTCCATTCAAGTACTTCCTCAATGCATGAAAACTTTATTCTATTAAATTGGCATTCCATGATGCTCACCTTACCAACACGATCTCTGAAGACAAATGTGTGCACAAGCAAAAGTGGTGAAGAAAGCTGATGGTGCCCAGCTATCAAAAGATATAGCGTCTGGGGTCTTAAAGACTTGAAAGTAAACAAGTGGTCGTCTAGCTCAGAAACAACAAAGCCCACGTGGAAGAAGCACACTAGCCTGTGTGACTATAGGGTGTGGAAGGGATCAGGTATCAGGCATCAAAGAACTAAAAATTGTATCATTATAAATGAGGGGGAGTACAGATTGGGGACCCAAAGCCCAGCAATAGGTGAAGCAACATCCCCTTACAGAGGGGTTGCAGGGAGGGGATGGGCCAGTCAAGGTACAGTGTAGCAACAATGAAATATGTAACTTTCCTCTAGTTCTTTTTTTTTTTTTTTTTAGCATAACTGCCTCTGGTGGTCATGGGCATCACCCACAGCCGCCGCTGGATTTGAATTGCCAAGTCCATGGGCCAAAGTCCCGCACTCAACCACTTAAGCCACCAGGGCTCAGCCCTCCAGTTCTTAAATGTTTTCTCCAACTCACTATCATGATCCCAATTCTACCTTACAAACCCAGCTAGACCAGGGGATGTACACTGGAGCTGAAAACATGGCTAATTCAGGACAGATGATCCCTGCAGGACCAGTGGTGAGAGTGGTGATACCGGGAGGCTGGAGGGAAGGTGGAGTGGGAAGAGAGAACCACTTTCAGGGGTCTACATATAACCTCCTCTCTGGGATACAGACAACAAGGAAGTGGGTGAAGGGACATTGAACAGTGTACAATATGACAAAATAATGATAATTTATAAATTATTAGAGAGGGGAAGTGGCGAGGGAGGGGAAATATGAGGAGCTGACACCAAGGGCCTAAGTAGAAGGAGGCTGTTTCAAGAATGATTGTGTCAGTCTGGATAGACTAGAACAAATTTCATAGACATGCATATGGATATATGGAAAAGGTTTATATACAAGAGGAATGGGACATTGAGAAAGCATCCTAACCCAGTCCAGTTCAAAGTCATAAGTCCGATATAAACCCATATGCCCAATATCAATCTATAAAGTCCCCTTCCAACTCACAAAGTCACAGGTCAGTGGGTGCAGAGGCCCAGTGCTGGCAGGGGTCTCCCCATGACTCCTCACTTCCAGGGCTCAGGGTCCATCAGCAGCATCCCGTTGTGGCAGAAGCAACTCATCGCTGGCAGGGGTCCCCACGTGGCCTCTCCAGCTTCAGAGATCTGGCTCCATCAGGGCAAAACTGTGTGGTTTCTCCTCCGGCTCCTCCGATGCCGCCATCTTGTCTTGTCCGTGATTCATCGTGTCTGAGACTAACTCCCAACAACTGGAGAAGATAGCTTCTCATTTTCACAAGGGAAATATCGTGAGATTTCTCAGAAGTCTCAGGAGAAAGCCATGCCCACACAGAGGTCTCACTGGCTGCTCAATGGCTATCTCCAGATTAATAGGCTATACACCACCCCGACATCTCAATCGTGAAATTAACATAAGCACATGACTGCCACAATGATGATGGCAACAAATGTACAAACGTGGTCTGCATACAATAGGTGTATATATTGATCAAGATAAGAGTTGTGTGAGCCCTTAATAAAATGATTTACAAACAAAACAGAAAGTGTACAGCCTTGGAAACCTGAGTGGGAATCTACACAAAGGCAGTGTCTTAGACCTCTGGGGGGTACGGCTGCTGCCACAAAGGCGAATAGGGTGATATGGTGGAACAAACAGTCCCATCTCTGTCTTCCTGTTGAACATTCCCTCCTAAATGTTGCCCAAGCTACCTGCAACACCTTTGTCTGCTCTGTCTTTGAACCAACACTTGTCAGTCCCCCAAGCTCTGTATTAAAATAAAAGGAAGACATTTAGTGAAGGAATATTACAACTGCACTTGTTAAGCAATTTGAAATTTCAAAATACAGATGATGAGGAGTTCTTTTGTTTAGAAGTTTAGGGAAACAGTAACTACGTCTTATATCAGTAACTATCAGTTACACACCAGCTAGTGTATAGATGTCCTGTAAGTAAGCTTTTTCAAAATAAAGGTTTCTCAAGGATGGGGCAACTTGTGTAAATACATCCTTTCTGAGAGCCCCCACAACTCTCTTCATTCCTCTCTGTGGCCTGTGAGTTAGTGCAGATTAACTCACGCCTGTAAACACAGTTTGAATGGGTCTTTGTTGTTGTTAACAAAATAGTGCTTGTCTTGCACCTGGGCAGAGGGTGTTTTCACAATCTCCAGCTCCCCCTTCCACCACCCCGCCCCCCAGCCCCAGCGATTGTTCCACACTGTCCCCTACCCTATCCTGCAGTTCCACCTTCTCCCTTGGCCACCCTTTGAGCAATATCACAGACCTGCTGTGGGTCTACTGCTCTCCAACTCGACTCAGCTCCTGCCCGGCAACTGCCCATTCAGCTCCGTCCGCCCAGCAAAGGCCCGACAGCTCAGCGGGGCTCAATAAACCGATGAAACAGTAAAGTACATAAAGTAGTATGTGTTCCGGGACACAGTCGACAGAACCCAGACCAAGGGTATTACATACCTTCCTAATCATATCCACTCCTGACAGCACACCTGGGACTGGTCTTTTCATCTCTGGCCTGAAGCTAAACCTCGTTCAAGAGCACTATTATTTGCACTAAGTCCCATAGCAGTGTGTCTCAAAGCCCGAATTCGGGCCCTAGCATCAGGAGGGCAGAAAATCATGCTTGCTGACCCTGCACATGTCGATCATGAAACCTTCAAGAGGGAGGTCCATCTGCACAAGCCCACCGAGCAGGGCTTTCCCTCCAGCCTAGGAAGAAGCATTCAGACCCAAGAGGTTATGTATGTGCACGGGCTAGACTGTTCTGTGGAGAGGGCCCAAGGCTTGCTTTCATTAGATTGCCACATGGTGCCGTAACCCCCCCAAATGTAAAGAGTGATGTTCCGGAAACGTTCCTGATAGGCGGAGACCTCGTGTGATTTTAGAAAAGTCTTAGTTAGAATTCAAATCAAGCCTTGGTTTACCCAAAGGAACAGAGCTGAGTTGCAAGCAGAACCCCTGAGAGGCCAGAGAGACGTGACGGGGAGAAGTCATGCTCTGGCTTGCCCTCAGGAAGTCCTGAACCCAAAGGTCGCTATTATTGTGAAATGTAGAAATGCAGCAACACATGAGCATAATGGAAAATTTGGGAAACCTGGAAAGTATTTTGAAATCAGAAGACTTGGGCTGAGCCCCGGTGGCGTCGTGGTTGTGTGCGGGACTGCGGTCCACTGGGACGGAGGTTCAATTCCAGCAGTGGGGCTGGGCCTCCTACTCCCACCACCAGAGAGCAGTGATGCCAAAAAAAAAAAAAATCAGAAGACTCACCAATAACCAAAAGCAACTACTATTTACCTGTTTTAGTCTATACAGTTTTAGTCGTCTTTTTTTTTTCCTACACAGTTGACAAAGCTGGGCTGTAGAAACAATTCTGTAATCTAGATCACCAACCCAAAGAGAGTGTTTTTTAATGTCTTGCTTCAGAGGAATTTTTTTCCTCCTAAAGCTAGGTTTGGCGTGGTTTGGGACCAAAGAGTCTTTCAATAATAATAATAATCACTACTAGTGCTAACCTCTCTTGAGTACTCACCATGTTCCAGGTTCTGTTTGGGGTGTCTTTCATTGCTCTTGCCCCTATTTCAGATGCGATAGAGCAGAGGAATTAAGTCTCCTGCTCAAAGTGACCCAGCTCGTGAGGGGTGGAGCTGACAGTGTGTCCTCCAGGCTCCCGCACCCGTGTTCCTCATCGCGATGGGATGCGTAAAGTAGCTGACACTTCCTAGAAAGACACTGGGATTCAGGACAAGGGGCTCACCCTTGTCACATGGCCAATGGTCTCAGACCACCCCCTGTAGGGCCTGTGGATGGGGCGGAGCCATTGTCAAGGTTACTTAGGGGAGGGGCCCAGGTCGTTTGTGTTTTTCTTAGGCACCCCAAAGTAACTGTTGTAGTTGGGTTACTGCCCCATGGGGGACTGGATAGAAATTTCATCCCGCAATCCTGCAGAGGTCACCGGAGTTCTGAAGTTACATGGGGGTATCCACTTTCTCCGCAAGGCGCCTGGGTCTTTGCAGGCAAAGGGCTGCTGACCGTGGAGAAGGAAATAGAAGTAGGGGAGGGTAGAAGGCTTCATTTAGCCCCCTCCTCTGATAAACTAGGAATTTTTTGGACAATTCCTGCTTATCTGCAGTTTTGATGAATACTACCACGTGAAGTTCAGTTTATTAAAAAAAAGAAAAAGATTTGAAAAATTCTACCAAGGAACATGATCACAAAGCTCCTTTGGACAGCAGGACTGAAGAGATCCATAGGGGGAGGGAGCGGGTGTCTGGAGGACTGCCTCAGGTTACAAAGGAAGCCCAGCTGGATGGCTTCCTTGTGTAGCATATCTCTCCCTCACCCTTCACCCTGCTTTTTTTTTTTTTGGGGGGGGGGGGCATCACTGCCTCTGGTGGTTGTGGTGCTACCCAGTGCTGCTCCTGAGAGTTGCCGTTGGATTTGAACCGCTCAGCCCGCGGGCCGCAGTCCCACACTCAACGACTTATGCCACCGGGGCTCAGCCCCGCACCCCACTTTTTAAGGATCACATATGTGGTTTTCAGCGTTAAGAACTCTCATTTCCCTGTGCTGAGAAATAGACTGTCAACCAAGGGCCATGGGAAGCCTGGATCACAGTTCCCCAAGGTCAGAATGGAGGCAGACAGGACCACCACTCAGTCTATTTACATTCAGGGACAATGCTGGAGGATTTTTGCCCAGGTCCCCCCTCCCCCTCAGGACCCGTTTTTGCCAACCAACGCCCAGGACTTGGCATCGTTACTTACTGTCCCCACACTTGAAGGGCAGCCACTGACAACATTTGCACCTAGAATGTCCAGGAAGCCAGATGCCTAGGAAACCTCTCGTTTCTGAAAACTAGCAGAAATCAGACTTGTAATGTTTGAAGAAATCTGAGCCATGGTGGCGTGGTGGGCTCCCCATTGCATTGCTGACCATAAGGTCACAGGTTTAAATCCAACATATGCACAGCAAGAGAGAAAAAGAAAGAGGTTTTTCTGCTCCTGTAAAAACTTGCAAGCTTGTAAAGCCATGGGGGGTGGTTCTACTAGATCCTCTGGGGCTGTTTAACTTGGGGTGCGTCCATGGCAGTTGAGTTCTGACTTTTTATATAGGAGCCATTTAATCAGAACTTGTGACCCTTGGGAAGCAGGCCCCTTTGAGTCATTCTGACCTGTGGCAGCCCCATGTCTGTCAGATAGAAATGTGCCCAGCGCGGTCTTCAGGGGCTTTCCCGATGAGGAAACTTGCAGATTGTCATGCCTTTCTACTGAAGCACTCCCGAGTGGCCTGGACGCTCCCACGTCTCACTGAGCAGCCAGGATCTGTGTGCGGACTGTGAGACTGGTGGAGAATAATGCCGCTGGCTTAGACCGTCCGGGCCAAAGAAAAGAATTGGCAGCGGAATTGCATTTAGTGGAATGGAGACTTGGGGAGAAGAGGAAAGGGGTGCCCTTGAGTGGGATCAAGAAAGTCACTTGGCCTGGAATGCCTTTTTGAAAAGAAAAGCACACGTATGAGATGGCTTCCTGTGTTTTGCCCGTTGGTCGGGTAAGAACCCAGAGAGGTATGCACACGCTGAGCCAGATCATTAGCACTTTTAGAGGAGAAGCCAAGGTATGTAGGGTGTGGGGCCGGCCCATCAGTGGAGTATGAGAGAATGGGATGATGCCATTGTGGGGAGAGAAGAAATGTTCCTTAGGGGCCACCCACCACGATGATGTCTGCAAGATGCAGGGCTGTGCGCCCCCAGTTTGACTTTTAAAGGACTTGTTCTGGCAGCACACATAGTATTGGATGATCTTGCTGTTCTTCCTTTTTTTTGGGGGGGGGGCATCACTGCCCCCTGGTGGGAGTAGGAAGCCAAGCTTTGCTCCTGTAGAGCTGCTGCTGGATTTGAACCGCCGACTCTGTGGGCTGCAGTCCCACACACAACCACTGCGCCACCAAGGCTCAGCCCGCTTCGTGTGTGTGTGTGTGTGTGTGTGTGTGTTCGTTTGTAACTTCCACCTGTTTCCACCTGTTTAGGAGAGTGGGCTCTCCACGCGGGCACCTGCTGTGAACTTCATGGCAGCAAGTATGTAGGGAGAAATTGGACCTATTCCACTAGGGACTCTCGTCTCACACCTTAAGAAAAGGAAGAACACTTCTTGTGAAATTAGCCAGATTTTCTTTGTTCCTCTTTCATTTTAACCTGGCAAACAGCTTAGACTTCCTACTCTGACCCATGCAGGCTTCTTCATGATGTGCCCAAAAAGGGGAGGGGGGAGGAGAAAAAAAGACCACCCAGTGTCTTTATTCTGGATCCCTCTCAGTTCTTGACTTTCAGCATTTGTGGGATTCCTAAATTTGGATATGAGATTAGCAAATGTAATCTGTGTTTATGCCCTTCCCAGAAGACTCCCTAGATCCTGAACTTGAGCTAGACTGAGAGAAATCCATGAAGTGCTATCTGGCCAGACTTAAGTGGATTTTATTTCTTTGATTCTTTCTCTCCCCGAGGACCTCCTATTTTAATCTCTGTTAAATCAAATCCCCTTTGATTTGGATATGTTTGAGATTTGTTGAGAAGAAGGTTGGAGAACAGATAGATTAGCCAAGTTCTGAAAGTGAAATTATAGTGTGGGTGGGGAAAATTAGTCTTATTTTTCTCTACATGGGATACAACACTGTGAAATTCAATCTTCAACTGAAAGTCCTTCAGTTCTCCTAAAGCATAGTTTTCTGTTTATCTTTCATTAACCAAGTTTAAGCTAGTGTTAATAAATTAAAAAGCGAAATTGCGTCTGTCCTCTTCAGCTTTGTTTTTTGTTGTCATATTGTTAGTGTTGTGCTTCATACTTTTGTTACCATTTCTGATGTGCAAAATTGGTTGTCTTGTAAATATCTTATAAAGAGTTGAATTGTAAATAAACTATTGTGACTGTTAAAAAAAATAATCACTGGGGAGCTTGAGCAGCAGCAGAGCACAGGACCTATTCTCTCGGAAACTTTGCTCCTCGCTGCTCAGTGGTGAATTCCCCGGATGAGGACAGCTAAGGGAGGGACTCCACTGTGTGCCTCTGTTATTGACCTGTTGCTTTTCTTCCCTCCTGCTTTAGGCTGATTTTGATAAAGTTGCCGGAGACGTGAGGAAGCTGAAGGCCAAGCCCAATGACGAAGAACTGAAGGAAATCTATGGGCTTTACAAGCAGTCTGTCGTTGGAGACGTTAACATTGGTACGACATCAGCACCTAAAAGCCGTGTCCCCTCTGCTCTGCACACAGTGCTTAGGGGCGCCGACGGTCAGACACAGACTCTTCCTTCTTTCCGCAGAATGTCCGGGACCCTTAGATTTAAAGGGCAAGGCGAAATGGCAAGCTTGGAGCACCCACAAAGGTTCTGAATTCTTAAACAATTTCAAATACATTGAACTCATTTCCCAGATAGACCAACCTCCATGAGAGCCTCTCTCTCTCTCTCTCTCTCTCTCTCTCTCTCTCTCTCTCTCTCTCTCTCTCTCTCTCTCGTTCCAGGGTTGTCAAAGGAAGATGCTATGAAGGCCTACATCTCTAAAGCCCAAGAACTGATCAAGAAGTACGGAATCTGAAATCCAGCAGATGAAAAGGTCTTCTCAGGGAGCCTTCATAATGGTATCGGGCTGGCATGGAGGGAAGAAATGATCTGTTAACTCTCCATGCAGCCTCTCTGTTGTTTTGCGCATTAACATGACTCATCATGCTGAATTAAAAGGATGCTGAGATGATATTTAATTACAAGTTAGACTGGCGTCAGTGATATGCTCTGTCAAGTTCATTTAAAACAATGTTGTTCTGGTAATGTGCAAACAAAAGCACCGTTTGCGCTTTTGACTCATCTGTTTTTCTAGAATGAGTTAGTCTTACTGGTCTAATCGCAACAAACCCATTAACCTGTTAAACCTCTCACACTTTGTCTCTATGGGGTCCACTCTGAAAGAGAGAGGGGCTTTGGAGTCACAGACGTGTGTAGTTTCCCCTCTTATTCTGTGATTTACATACAAGGAAGACCTGGGCCAAGTTCTTTAACCTGACCCCAAGTACCGTCTGTAGAATCCATCAACCGATCTCTGCCTCTGTGTCTCTCTCCTGTGGCACTGACCCTGACTCCTGGCAGCCCTGAAGAACAGAGTTGAGCTGCATTGGTGGGTCCCGAGGTGGTAACACTTCCCTGGAGCAGAGAGCCTCATCACCTTCCTGCAGAGTGGCTGGTCGAGTCGAACTCCTGACCTTGGGGTGGTTAGCGGCCCAATGCCTAACCCACTAGGTCACCAAGGTCCCATATTTGTAGACTAGGGACGATCATATCTGTCTCAGAAGTGACTGGGAAAATTGGATAAGAAAATCACAGTTGTCCTATCCTCATTTCAAAGCAAAAATTGGGCGGGAGGGGGGACCCAAACAACTCCAAACTCATAAGAACAAATCAGAAAGTGTTGAAAAAAAAAAAAGCAGAAACAGATGTGTCTTTAGCTCATCATCAGAGAAAAGGGAAAAAAATCATCCTGGTAATAGCTATTATTTTTCTACAATTTTGATGTATGAGGCACATTAGAATCAAGCTAAAAATTCGGTGATCTCAGGAGAGGGACCTCCTGTGTGGAACAGTAGAGGGGTTGGCGCAGTGGCACAGCGGCTGCACCGAGGGTCTCAGGCACAGGGACAATTGTGAGGAGGCGCGGGGCGGGGCCAGGTTGGCTTCTGTTGTGCATCGGTCCGGCCGGTTTGGGTAGGAACTGGATTCCATGGCACCTAACAGCAGTGTTCTCAGAGTGCACACATAAAGCCTGTAACTTGTGAAACACTCAGCACTGCAAGAATACAAGCTCTCTGAAAGAAAAAGGTCGTCTCATTTGACCAGGCTTAAACCCATCTGAAGGCGTCCTGGTGTCAAAAGGGATTATGCATCGGGTTGCTTACTGCAAGGTCAGCAGTATAAATGAGAGAGAGAAAGAGAGAGAGGTTTTTTTACTCTCATAAAGATCAACAGCTTCGGAAACCCACAGGGACAATCTACCCTGACCTATAGGGTCATTGTCAGTCAGAATTGATGCAATGGCAGTGAGTAAGAAAATCTATTTAAAAATCCATGGAAAAAAATACACACACACACACACACACACACCCCAAAAAAAGTGTACCAAGTTTTTAAAGAGAGAGAGAGAAAAGAGGTGGTGGGGTGAGTGGAATTAATTGTAAACCCAGAAACCTCTATCCACTGCCTAAAGACTTAGGTCTGACTACAGGATGAGTAGAAGGAGAGATTGAGTTCATGTACTCAATAAGTGTACATTGCAGGTCTAGGTTGGTTTTGAATGTGAGCTATTGGGACAATAAGACTGGTACTCATCTTTATTAAGTTTTGCCTAAAAATGATCTGGCCTCTTCTGCAGTAATGCCAAAACCCAGGCCCCACTAGGAAACTTCCCAATGGGAACTCTGAACCCTTCCAGCTGTGGCGGGAGCTGCCCAGAGCTCTTCCCAGGGAACTGCATCTCCCCCCAGGTGGAGAAGTAGGAGGGAAAGTGCACCCCAAAGACCTGCCTTCGCCTACACCTTGATACCCTTTGGAGACACTCTTGAACAAAAACTTTTCAAATTAATCCTCACAGATCCGTATTATTTTCGTACCAGACGTTCAGTGAAAGGGACCTGGAAACGGTACCAAACTAGAGTACAGCCCACACTAAGTATTTAGCATCATGTGCTCTGACAAGTCCTTTCACAGATTGCTAGCTCAAACTTCTTAGGGGAATGCTATCTCAAAGTTCTAGAATGAATTCCATATTACATGGACTGTGTTAACAAGGCAGGGTGCGTTCGGAGCAGTACTTCCTAAACACTTGTTCTTGTGTCTTCCTTACTAGTCTATTATTTTTACATAGTTTCAAAGCAACAACTTGATCTCAGGTCATGAGACTCTAAGCATAGCCAGGCATTTTAAAGTAAGCATTTTGATGTACTGGGTCAGCATTAAAATGCACAAAGTCAGCATTTTGATAAACTGAGTTGTTGAACTGGTCAGAAGGAGACACTGGCCACCTCCAGGAGCAGTTTCTTGTGAAACTCAGCAGGAAGGGAGTGCGAGGGGTACGGGTGCTCAGTCAAGCCCTAAAGAAATACACACTTTGAGATAATAGGACACGGGGTTCTCTTGGTAGGCATTTGTTATGTTCTGCCTTTTTTTTTTTTTTTTTGACTCTGGGCCTCTCTCCCTCCTTCAGTTCTGCTTTGCTTCCTGTTGTTCGTCTTTTTCCCGATGTCAAGTTCAAATGACGGCCAAGAGAGGCTTCATATTATCTGAGTTAGGGGTTGACGCTGGACCCTTCCATATGTCACAGACCAAACTTCAATAGGGTGTCCCTAAAGGACTTCTTTCATCTTGGGTCCCTGCTGGTAGCAAAGCCCTAAAGAACCCCCAGGCTATTGAGGGGGAGAGGACCGTTTTGTAGAAGACTCAGGATTGCAAGCATTCTGAGGAGTCACAGAGACAGACTCCAGGGATGAGTCAGGGTTCTCAAGTTTACTCACATGGGACAGTGCATTTTCTTTATTTCCCCCTGCATCACTGCCTTCTAGTGGGAGTAGGAGGCCCAGCCTTGTTCCTGAAGAGCTGCTGCTGGATTTGAACCGCCAACCCTGTGGGGCCGTTGTCCCGCACTGAACAACTCTGCCACCAAGGCTCAGCTTCTTTGTTTTTTTGTATTCAGTTTTTTTTTTAAATACAATAAATATATCCCCTTCATCAATTGAGATAAACATGATATCACGGTATCCATAGTATGACGAACATCATTCATTTTTCTAATGTTACACACTTAAGGTGAAAATCAAGTTGGTTATATCATTTTTTCTTTTATTAATATTTTATGTGTTTTCCAGGAAAGTTTAGATAGAAATTTATGTTTCCATTTAACAATTACTGCGATTGCTGGTTGTCTTATTAATATTTCACACATCACTGCAGTCACTTTGTAAATATTTATTTAGATTTATTTGCATATATCCAGTCAAAAGGGGACTATGCCTACAATCATCACCATCTTGCCATTCTCATAATGTCTTGAATGATTTTTTTTTAGGCATCACTGCCCTCGGGTGGTGGGAGTAGGAGGCCCAGCCTTTGCTCCTGGGAGCCGGAATTGAACCTCCATCCCAGTGGGCTGCAGTCCCACGCACAACCACTACGCCACCGGGGCTCAGCCTTGAATGATTTTTAATATCAGTGCCATAATAGTCTCAGAATTAAATGAAAATATTCCTGTTTTTTTTTTGTTGTTTGGAAGACTATATAACATGAGCCTCATTTGTTCCATAATTGCTCGTCAAACTTGCAAGCTAAATGAGCGAGGACAAATTTTCTAATGTATGTGGAATAATTTTACGATTAAATCAAGTTCTTTAATGACTTCAGCATCACTGACATGGTGTAGTTCTTTTTTGCCCCCCACATCACTGCCCTGGTGGGAGTAGGAAGCCCAACCTTGCTCCTGGAGAGCTGCTGCTGGGGATTTGAACCGTCAGCCCTGTGGGCCGCAGTACCGCTCACAACCACGAGGCACCATAGCTCAGCTGAAATGATGGTGTACATCTTAAATCAGATTCTCTTCATGGTACTTCTCTTAGAATTTTTTTTTTAAAAGAACATTTCTTTTTCACATAGATTTTCAAATGGTGCATTTTCTTTTTTTTTCTTTTCATTATTTCTTTTTGCTTTTTTTTGGGGGGGGGGCGGGGCATCACTGCCCTCTCGTGGGTGTGGGATTGCTGCAGCTGGATTTGAACCGCCAACCCTGCGGGCCGCAGTCCCTCACACAACCACTACGCCACCGGGGCTCAGCCCCGGTGCATTTTCTTATGAAGTGGGACAAGGAGCTGTTGATCAAAGAATACATCAAGAGTATGTGAATTTAAAAAATCAAAAGGGAAATATCAAGCAGTTCCCATGTTAATAATAACTGAAAAGGGAGGGTAAAAGGATAATTTTCCAAGCAGGGGTTTTGCTGATAGACTCGTCACAAATGAGAAAGAATCTCAGGTAAAGAGAGCTACAGGATTCTGCCTGTTCTTGACTCCTCTTTTTGAACTCCAGGCACAGGTGTGTGTCTATGGAGAAGCACATACATGTCCAGCAAGCCAACCCAACAGTGGGAGCCATCTAAGTTCTCCATCCATGCATAAAGTCAAGGAGGCATTTCCGAGTCATTAAAAAGCCGACTGCATAATTTCTGATGATTTTGAGATGAAAAGGGGAAGGGATCTAAGAGGAAATGGTGGTGAGTTCGAGACATTTGATGATGTAGTTCTGGATGAAGGCCTCGTTGGAAGGCTCCTTGAGATAAAAGTGATCCCCTTGACGTTGGAATATGCCAAAACTTCCGCTGGTTACATCTTTCCAGGCTAAAAATGAAACAAACATTTAATCACATGTGATACTCCCTACAACCGAAGATTGATTTCAGTATCGTGACCTCAGGAGAGCTGACACCTGGTGAGAGAGCCACCTGCAAGGGCTGGTGTTCTGCATGCCCTGTACTTTCCATTGCGCTAACACAGCTCAGTGGAACTGTGTGCTTTCTGTACTCTTCTGTGCAATCAAGGTGTCTCCGTTTACAATGAATAACGCTTGGGCCAACCGTCTACTCACCTAGTGACTGTTAGTTGACATTTACTGCACATCATATTAAATCTTTCCATAAAACCCCCCAAATATTTTTTTAAGTTACCTTCTAAGTCGCTTATTATTTTATCTTCAGTTCCAAAAATACATGTGATGTCACATGAAAGAACAGCCCTAGGTGGAGCATCAAAGCTGAAAAGAAAAGAACCCATGAATACGTTTTCATAAGCAACATCCCAGAATAATTTCTTCATGTAGTAACTTCACTTAAACATACTGCCTCATCATTTCGTTCCCTCTGGCTATTACCAGCAATGAGGACACGTGTCATCGATGCCACTTCTGCGAGTCAGGACCCACCTACGACTCAGTACCCCGGCCGCTGTCAACGGTCACCAACTGTTGGACACCTTATAGAGCAGCTGGGCATGCGGTGGGCCTCAGAGTGAGGCGGTCACAATGCGGACTCTCTACTGTTATCCCCTGCAAATGGCTGTCTTTGCTGTTGTTTGGGATCATTGAAGTCATTCTGAGACATGGCAATTTCATGTAACGAAGCAGAGTCGCTCCACAGGGCTTCCTAGGCTCTACCCTGGAGGGGAGCAGATCACCAGCTCATTTGCCCTGGGGCTGAATGGCCAACCTTTGGTTAATGGTCCAGTGTTTAACCAGTGGGTCAAGAGGGAAATGACTACCTCTGTAAGTTCTCAGCTCTTCTTGGTTCAGCAGAGGGTTGAAGTTGGCTAGCGTACAAGTTGGCTAGCAACACGCAATAGTAATCCGATAACTAGAGAGTGAGGGAAGGATAGCCATGTTCTGGGTGAGCTGAGAACACTGGGCAGAATAGTAGCGTGGGGTTAGGGCCAGGGAAAGTGGACCTGAAAGAATAGGGGAAACCTGGCAAAAGTGGACAAAGGCAGGAGGGAATAGAATGAACTTAATGACTGTTCAAAAAAATAAAGGGAGCAAATTAAGGTAGAAGAGGCAGATGGGGGCCAAGACTAGGTGATATAAAAGAGTTTGATCTTCTCTAGGGTCGTAGGAAACCACACACTTTTAAAATTTTGAAAAAGCAACGACAAAAGTTGGTTTTGCCCTTCTGGCTATGGTTGAGGAATGGATTGGAGAGGAATAAGTGGGGCAATGGGGCCGGTCGAATTCTTCCTGGGGTCAGTGTCTGCTGGTGCTTCGCGTGTGCAACCACCACCAGTCTGTCAGTGGCATCTTGACAGGACTGGACTAGACTAAGAGGGATAGGAAGAAAGACTTGGTGATCAGTCCCTGTGTAAACCCCACAGATTCCAAAGCTTTGTTGACCTTGTGCATGGAGTGACCATGAGTTGAGTGAGTCGAATGGTTGCTCACAATTACAACAAAAGTACATAGGAGAATCAATTAAGTGACTCATTAGTTTGGGCAGGGAGTTTGCTTTTACCTACAATACTTCTGAAGGAATGTATGTAATATATGTGTGTACACATAATCTATATAACACGCACATATATGTTATATACACACACATGCACACACGTACAGTTGACCCATCTTTTACAAATGCAATTTCTATGCCAGGTTTTCACTAGTTGGAATGTTAAGCCTGTTGCAGGAAAATGAAATGCGTAGCATTCCTGCCTTAACAATGAGAAAAGGACAGGTAAGTGACAAAATCATTTCTTTCTTAAAAAAACAAAGCAAAAAAAAAAATAACCCATCAACCAGTTGAGGCTGCAATGCAAGACCAGGGGGTCAAGGTCCCCTAAGATATGGGAGTATGGCTAAACTCACCAACGGTCAAGTTTGGGAGGGTGGGGTGGTTGCTGTACAGACAGAGGAGAAGAATCAACTAGGATCTGAACCTAAATATCGGGAGTATAGATACACAAAAAATATACTTTATCCATCTTTTATAAATGCAGTTTCTGTGCCAACATTCCATTCATTTGAATGTTAAGCCAGTATACAATGTAGGTAGTCTCAGAGATCATGGAATCAAACTCTAGAATGTTGTTTCCTGGTCCACAACAACCCAGAGAACAACCAAGCAATGTATTTCTATACACCCCAAACCTTGTTTTCGTGACTTACTTGTAATCACTAGTCATTTGTACATCTGCTGTCAGTATAGGAAGATACTCTTGAAATTGTTGGCTGTTAGTCACAAAAGTTTGGGGAGTGCCTCCAATGTCGTTAAGAAACTGAATAATTTCATCTTTCACTGGTCTAGCATTTGACATTCGAATCCGGGACTTGGACTGGAAAAAATAGAATAAATGTTGTTAATTTCATAGCATACCCCGGTTCATAAACTGAAAACTCTATCTAAAGAAGAATAAGCAAATCAGTGTTAGGAAGTAAACTATCTACAGCTTTTAAGGGCAGCTTAATTCTTCTTAGCAGCGGGGAGAAGCAGCTTGTCTAGTCCTGCAGGGTCGCTGTGCCACCAAAGCAAGGCGCTCTGCACATGGATCCCGCCGTCTGTCAGTCCTTGTCTGGTTCAAGCCGAGCTCACTGCCCCCGAGTCAATCCTGACTTATAGTGACCCTGCCCACGTGGGGCTGCAAGACTGTCACTGGCTGCTGGAATATAACGCTTCATCTTCCTCCCTCTACAGAAGGGGAAATCAAAAAAGCAGGGACGGGCATGGGTCTGCAGAAGCAGCTGGAACAGCAAGACTGGATTTACAAAGTCATGCTCGCTCAGGAAATTTGACCCACTGCCCCCTGCTTATCCAGTGACTTTGCTGAGAGTTGAATGAGTTCCCAGTTGACTCTGGAGGAAAGCACTTACATCAGTGTTAAGTAGGAAACGTCAGGGCAGACAAGACCTGGGGAAGAGCCCAAGTGCTCGCTGTTGTTAGAGACATAGAGAGGTGAAGGTGTTGAAAAAGGTTTTTTGGTTTTTTTTTGGGGGGGGGGCATCACTGCTCTCTGGTGGTGGGAGTAGGAGGCCCAGCCTTTGCTCCGTGGAGCTGGAATTGAACCTCCATCCCAGTGGGCCGCAGTCCCGCGCACAACCACTACACCACCAGGGCTCAGCCCGGTGTTGAAAAAGGTTTGAGAGACTTTGCATTAACAAGATATACGCCTGTCTCCAGAGTAGCCCAGACCCAAATCCCCCAGATGGCGAAATTAGACAGTGAGCAAACAAACAAACAAACGACAACCAGTGCCATCCAGGTGCTGTCACGCCAGTTCCAATCCTTGGTGCCCCTCAGCAGGACACACAGACACTGGGCTCTATGGGGTCTCCGGTGGCTGATCTAGGAAGAGAAGATTCCCCAGACCTTTCTCCCCAGATGCTGCTGGCTCCATTTCAACTGCCCATCACTGCATTTAGTACCTGGTTCCTTATGTCATCCAAGGTCTCCAGCAAAATCAGAAATCGATTCCCCTCGCCTCCCCTGCACTGCCATCTTCCTCCCTCGCCTCCCCCTGCACTGCCATCTTCCTCCCTCGCCTCCCCCTGCACTGCCATCTTCCTCCCTCGCCCTCCCCCTGCACTGCCATCTTCCTCC
>PVJH01014469.1:0-56943 GCA_004026705.1 Nesogale talazaci
GTTAGAAAGGGTTCGGCAGTAAGTGTTGAATGAGCTAGATTGTATGCAACATTTTAACTGAAGAGTGACTATCAGTTACTTTTCTAGAAAAGCGTTATGATGGCCGATAGATAGGTCAAAACTAAAAAAGAAAACATTGAAAGTGAGATTGATCAGGTTATTCTAAACATGACAGGTAAACAGTAATCAGAAAACAGTAATCAGATGAATCAGTGCATGAGTGACTCAGGTGGAAATAAAAAGGATGAACCCTTAAGACAGGCCAGTGAATTATGCCCATCTGATGTTCATGTGCTTCCAAACGAACACTTCTTGAGTTCTTATTAGAAATAAATCAATTCCTACTCCTCCAAGACTAAAATATCTATGCAGGATATTGCAGTGCCTGAGCTATGAAGTATCTGGGGGGGGTGGGGGAGTGGGCGGTGTCAAGGGGAGGCATGCTTTTCAGAATTGACAACTTGTCAGGTTTTGTAAAATGGACTTGATTTTCTCTTCTGTGATTTTCTCAGAAAAATACATGGGGAACAAAGAAGGGGAACACTACAATCTTGACCGATGGTGCCTAGACCAGTGGGCTGCAGGGAGTGCCTAAGCCTACAACAAACAGCTCTTCTGGGAGCTGTTGGGTGGTGCTATTCGGTATGCATTGGGCTGCTAACTTCCAGGTCAGAGGTTCAAAACAACCATTCACTCCTAAGTTCAAAACTACCAGTCACTGCACCTATAAAGCTTTATAGCCTAAAAAGGCTCAGTATTAGTAAGAATCGACTCAATGGCACTATTTTGAGTTTTTTTCATTGTTGCTGGTTTTTGTTGTTTTGGAGATGGGATTATAACCACGAAAAAAGTAAATCACTACAAAGCATATGACTCTTGGTCAAGGAAAATGTACCAATATTTAACTATCCTCACAATCTTTAAAATTTGTTTTTAATTCCAACGTAAGTCCAACTTAGTCACAGAAGGATTGTAGTAAAGGATTCAAGAACCTCAGAATAGATCTATTTATTTTCTCAAATAGCTTTTGCCTAGACATCAGCAATAGTCTTCTTTATGAAATGTCTTAACCTCAAATTTTTGTTTAATTATACCACTAAAATCTGCACAATTGATAACTTTAAATAATAACAGCTAACTGTCATTATTATCATAATGGCTAACTATTGACTATTTACTAAATGGGCTGCTTTCCTTAGTGATTTACACACAGTAATGTGTTTAATCCTCACAACAACCCTATGAAAGGGGCCCTGGTGGCCTAAGTTTCATTACTACCACAAGGTCAGCAGTCCAAATGCATTAGCGGCTCCATGGGACAAAGAGGAGGAGGCTGTCTGCTCCCATAAAGATTTACAGTCTTAGAGACCAAAAAGCCCTTCTCTGTCGCGTAGGGCCACGATGCATGTGAATCAACTTGAGGGCAGTGGGGAGAGGGTGAGCACGAAAGGGGAAGAAGCTGACAATAAAAAAGTCCTAAAAAAAGAGACATGGAAGCACATTTGCTCATTCCTGCACAGCAACAAAGGAAGGGGAAGGGCAGGGCAAATAAGGTATTCTCTTGTATCTGGTCTCCAGAAGAGATCAGAAACAGTGAAGAGGTGAGTGGGAACAGACAGGATGTTCACACTGCTCTCACAATGGCTGAATGGCGACAAGGGCACAGTGTGAACTCTGGGATGTAGGAGAGCAGGACTCTACAGAGTCAGCCCGTGGCAGACCTGCTAGAAAGTCCGCCGATGGTGGCAGCTCCACCTCAGAGTGATAATACACCCAGCTCTTTGTTCTACTACTTTCTTGGATTGCCAGGGGGCCTTTGGTGCCCCAGACCAAAGTACCACTCTCAATACATTCTCTTCTTCAGTTCAAATAATCATTTCTCTGACCCTGGTCTGAATGCTGTTCCTCACCTGAATTCTTTCTGGCAAGCAGGACAAGAATAAACAGAGAAAGAGAAGAGGTTTAAGTCTATCCCCTGTAACAGAATCAATTAGGAAATTTTTCAAAACACTCAAGTAACTCCTTTGCCTTCTACCATAAATTGATTTGATTTGATGTTTCCAGCACTTAAGGTAAAAAATGGTTGACTTTTTATAACTGACTCATCTACCAAAGTATTTGAAATATAAGCATTTCTTCAACTTACGCAAACGCAACTTTTTATCCAGAATCTACTGAAGTGTGGCAGAATACCAAGAGGCATTATTCATAACTATTTTAAGGAACCACACCCAATCTTAATATTAAAAAGGAGTCAAACAGTCATTTTCATTTGCAAAAATAACACTAAGAATACAGCACTCAGTTTTTAATATCTATGTCAAAATCAAGTGTTTGCTACTATAATTAAAGTTTACCTTTCTTAGAAAAAATGGTTAAAAAATAATTAAAAGCACAAGGTCATGTGTACAAAAAAGTGTTAACTTTTAATTAATGCACAATAAGACTACACATTAAAGTGGGGTATAATTTTAGAAAGGTTTAAATTATCAAACTACTCAAATTAATTCCTCAGAAGTGGAAATTCATGGTTTCATTGGCAAAATATTAGCTATCTTAGTCATTGTTACAGAATAATAACTCAAAAAGTCATGAAAGAAACAAAAGATGGGACAAAAAACGGACAACTGATAAGCTATATTAACTTTCTAAAATACATTCAATTTGCCTAAGGAAATAGGTTTACAATTATATACGCAGTTAAAGCAAGAGAGTCTCATTTCATCAATCCACACTTAAATTCCTCAGATCTAAAGAACCAATCATCTATATGACTGGAGGAGGGGGAGTGTAGAGCACATAAAACCTATAAAACACAAACCTAGCATATAGTACTGGAATTCTCATTATGACCAACTTTGATTCATAACAGAGAAAAACTTTCTAAGTATCATGAGACAGGATGTTCTATTCTGTCCAGAACTTAACATGAGAAAATTTACTACACCAAAATAGAGAATCTAATGGAATGAAAGTTTTTGGCAGCCATTCTTTGGCTACTACACCCAGCTGTTATAATGACAAAACTATTGAGTATGAAATGAAAGCTAAATCAACTAATCATGGGAGAGGATGATAAGAACTGTTATTTTACACCAGAATTCCTGGAAAAGACTATGAATAGAGAATCCCTAAGACAGTTTCCTATACTACTTATCATCAATGAATAAAGTTTAGTTCTGCCTCAGAGATCTGAAGACTTAAAATAATCTGAAGACGCAGTCATGATAAACTATGTTAAATAATCATCACATACAAATAATTACTGATAACCTAAGTTCCAGTGAAACATTTACTCAATGATTATCGAGAGCTCACTGTGATGCAGGCAGTCAAGAACATCACTAAAAAGCTCTATAGAACTGTGGCGGCTTTGAAAAGCGGTACTTTATCCTACATACAAAAACCCTTAGAATCAGCTCATTTTCCCGCTCCCCCTTCCCTTCCTTATAAACCTTTGATAATTTATACCTTTTTTGTTTCCTGTCTTACACCAACTGCTGTCTCCCTATACCCATTTTTCTGTTGTCTATCCCCCTGGGAGGGGATTATATGTAAATCACTGTGATAGGTTCCTCTTTTATATCCCCATCTTCCCCTTCCCCTCCTGGTGGAATCGCTACTCTCATTATTGGTCCTGAGGGGGATTATCTGTCCTGGGCTCCCTGTGTTGCGAGTTCTTTTATCTGTTCCAGTGTACCTGCTCTGGTCTAGCAGGATTTGTAAGGTAGACTTGGGGTCATGATGGGGGGGAGCCTGGGGGGTGGGAAGAAAGCATTAAAGAGCTAGAGGAAAGTTGTATGTTTTGTTGGTGCTGTACTGCACCCTCACTGACACATCTCTTCCTGTGACCCTTCTGTAAGGGAGTGTCCAATTGTGTACACATGGGCTTTGGGTGTCCATTCTGCACTCCCCCTCATTCACATCAATATGATTTTTTTTTTTTGGCATCACTGCCTCTAGTGGTCATGGGAGCTACCCAGCGCTGTTCCTGAGAGCCGCCACTGGATTTGAACCGCCAAACCTGCAGTCCCGTACTCAACCACTTATGCCACCGGGGCTCAGCCTCGTTATGATTTTTTGTTCTGGGTCTTTGATGTTTGATTCCTGATCCCATCGACACCTCATGATCACACAGGGTAGAGTGTTTCTTCCATATTGGCTTTGTTGTTTCCTAGCTAGATGGTCACTTGTTTATCTTCAAGCCTTTAAGACTCTAGGCACTCTTATCTTTTGATAGTCAGGTACCAAGGTCCATCTGCTACCTTAATACTTAACATAAAAATAAGTGTACATATATGTATTTCCCTATCATTATAAATGTTTGTATATGTGCGTGCCTGTATTTAGACCTCTATAAATGTCCTTTGCCACCTAGTTCTTTCCTCTATTTCCTTTTATTTTCCAGACATTGGGGCTCTACGCAAGTACTCTCTCAAAATAAGAACACTTTGTTCTAATAATCTGGCATTCTGTGATGGTCACCTTCCTGATATGATCACTGAAGACAAAATGGAGGCATAGCAAATGTGGTGAAGAAAGCTGGTTGTACCTGGTATCATTTTAAAACTTGCCACTAACACAAAAATATTAAAAACATAAAAGATATAATTCAAAATAGAAAACATTACAAAGTTTTGCTGAGAACAGGTCATCTCTATTTTCTTTTTTGGAGCAAAGCACAATCAAGTTTTTCCTGTTTAGACTATTGTGTGTCAAGTCTGACAATCAATTAATTTTGCAGACTTAAGTGTATCTATTTCCTCTAAGATGGTCTTCAAAACACTCAATTCAAACCCCAAATCTACCTCGTTGCCTTCAAGACGACTCTACCTCATTGAGTTCATACAGGACAGGGTAGAGCTGCCCATGTAGGTTTCTGAGACTTTAATATATTCTACAGGAGCGGAAAGCCTCGTCTTTCAAAATCCCAAGGAGCAACTAATGGCTTTGAACTGATCTTGGGGTTAGTAGCCCACTATACCACAAGGACTCCTTTCAGAACACTAGACCCAATAAATATTTTCAGAGGGAAAGGGGAGGACTTCCAAAATAAAGAAACACTGCATGTCAAACAGTAAATATACACATTAGCATATTAGAAGTCTGCAGAAGTCACAAACTTGTTCTTTTCATATAATATCTATTAAATTTGCGGGCCTAATGCTCCTTAGAACGCATGTGAGAAATCCTTGTTTCTCTAATCATTTATTAACTTGGAGACTTTGGTAATTTTTTGCTTAGGTAGTATTCAAATAGGCCCTAACACTAGTATGAGTTTGGGGTTTTTGATTTTTGAGTCACTGTGAATATTTTTCTTATATTTTTAAAAGACAATTAAACTTTAGATGTATATATCCTTATATTCTAATGTAGCACAGAATAATTTGGGAGTTCTTCTCCAAGCCCAAGGACTAGACAGGCAGCCTAGGCATTCTCTGTAGTCACAACTAGCCACCATAAATGCCTCCTAGGCCGATATTATAAATAACAAATGCCTCAGAAACTAGGCCTCCAAGAAAGAAGGTGGTGAGCCCTACAAAGAAAGAGGTCATCAGGAGATTGGGAGTAACGTCTAAGATCTTTTAGTGTGGGTTTCCATGCCTGGATAGAGTTAAATAGTTTCAGACACCCACGAGGGCAGTTCTATTGCACTCAGTGAGTTTGTTTTGGGGGGGAAATCCTTCATTTCATATATGACGAAACCGAGACCCAGACATGGAGCTAGGGTTCACGACTAAGTCTTCTGTCCCCAGGTTTTGGGTTCTTCACTCTACATTAGGCTTCCCCCTGGATCCTTCTGCTCTGGAGTGGCTTTGGGTCCAAAGAAAAAAACTGCAAACATTCAGGCAGCCAGGTGGCTACAAAGGAAGAATTGCAGACAATGTGGGATAGCATTATATAAAGCCAGTCTCAGCCTTAGAATTTTTAAAAACTGTTAAGAAAGATTAATTTTTAAAATAAAATTATCGGGCTGAGCCCCGGTGGCGTAGTGGTTGTGCGCAGGACTGCGGCCCACTGGGACGGAGGTTCAATTCCAGCAGTGGGGCTGGGCCTCCTACTCCCACCACCAGAGAGCAGTGATGCCCCCCCCAAAAAAATAAATAAAATAAATAAATAAAATAAAATTATCATCATAAAACAAGGCTCATTCAATTTTGTTGTGCTAATTTTAGCTTGTTATAAGTTTGTCAGTTTCATATAGCTCACATGTCCTAAGACAACAATTGTGCCGACATCTACAAAGCAAAAGGTCACTAAAAATATTTATTCACAAATTTATTTTTCCCTCATCTTCACAATAGTTAGCTTTCAATTTATGCACAGTTAAATTGTTAGCTCTCAAATTAAATGCCAACTTTCAAAACTGAGGTTTTAACTCTCAGTTCTATGATGCCAGCTAATCAATTTCCAGGTAAACTGCCTAAATCTCATAGTGGTAGTAAAGTATAATTTGTTCCTTAAACAAATCCATCATTTCCTCTGTGGCCACTTTATTTACCATGATAAAACTACAAGTTTCCGGCTGAGCCCCGGTGGTGTAGTGGTTGTGCGGGACTGCGGCCCACTGGGATGGAGGTTCAATTCCAGCAGCAACTCCACAGGCGCCAAGGCTGGGCCTCCTACTCCCACCAACAGAGGGCAGTGATGTCCAAAAAACAAACAACAACAAAAAAAACAAAACTAAAAGTTTCCTATCCTAAATCTAGGGAGGTCTCTGGTAAAAGGTCATTCTACTCTGGGCAGGTCTCTGAGTCTAGTATCTGAGGAGTTTCAGAGAAGCTGAAGTGAGAGTCTCACTGCTTAAAGCATGACAGCCTTTTTAAAAAATTTTTTATCAAAATGTTCCATCTAATGAAAGGTGTTCAAAATGCACACTAATACAAAAACAAACAAGAAGCAAAAAGACCAACTAATTTCATGAAGACATAAATAACAAATTATCGTGGCTATTTAACAATTACTAATGCCCTTTTTAATTCTAACAAACTGGTTAGCTTTAAGGGTTTTTTCCTCACCTTTTTCAAAGTAAAAGAGAAATGAATTAGCTAACTAACCTCACCAACCAAACTCACTGCCATTCATCAATTCAACTGACAGTGACCTTATAGGACAGAAGAGACCTGCCCTTTTCTGTTTCCAAGACTTTAATCTGCACAGAAACACACAGCCTCACCTTTCTCCTGCAGAGCGACTCGTGGGTTTGACTGCTAACCACAAGCTCAATCCGTAGCTTACTGTACTAGGGCTACATTACACTGGTTAAAGTTGAACTTATATATAAATGCAAGATAATAATTAGTGCATAAGCCTAACCATTCACTGGAGGCTTTCCCTGCTGCCAACTCTGAACTCATGGTTTACAGAATCAAAACGGAGCATGTGTTTCTCAATTCACTGCCATGAAGTCGATGCCAACTCCAAGTGAGCCTGTAGGGCAAGGCAGAAGTGCCTCTGTGAGTTTCCAAGACTGTAACTCTACAGAAGTAAAGGACCTTGAGATTAGCAGGCCAAAGCTTAACTCACTACCAAAACTCCTAAATATGTTTAGGCATACTTAAAATACATACAAAATGCATTTTACTTACACTTTATGCAAAAAATATCCATAATTGATAAAAGCAAACTAGGTCATCATGGTTTGCACACTGTCTTTTCTTAAGAGAGGAAGTTTACCACATGAATATGTAAGCGAAAGATTAACAATTTGTTGCTTTACTTACAAGATTAAAAACTGACTTAACATTAGACACTTTGAGTCCTGAGAAACTGGGAGTTGTTTTCTCTCATTTCTCCTCACTCCTCTAGAATAAAGCTTCTTAAAGGACCCCTTTGTTTATAATATCTAATAACACAGGGAACCAACTTGACACATCAGTTATGCTAATTCAAGTAGAAAAAGTACCACTGCCATATTTTGCAAGATTACATGTTCATTTTGCTACTGGATTCCTAGGTCTAATTCTTAAAGTACCACCCCCCCCACCCCACCCCCCATCTCTGGTCTTTGGTTTTCTGTTTTATCACTAGGTTTTATTAAAATAAGGTGAGAAACTTAAAAAGCTCAAGATTCAACAGGTGTGCTTAATGCTTTCTATTTCCTCCCAGTGATGCTACACAAATTCCAGTGTCTGAGGCACTCCTGACCCCCCCCAAGCAGAATGCGGACGGCCTCCGCAACAGTTAACAAAGTGTGGACAGCTTGTGCTGGGCTAGACGAGTCACACAAACTCCGAAGTGATCGATCATACGGGACCTCTAGGATCACTTAATGATAAAAACTTGACCCAAGCAAGATATAACTAGTCCCATTCATTTAAAGCACAGCTGGTTTTGTTGTTTGTATTGCTCTTGATGGACTCAAAATGTAGAAGGCTTTCCATCTGGAATCTGATATACCAAGAGAAAATTTCATAGTACCTTTTGCTCTTCTGTGAATTCAGAATTATTGTGTTGAGCTTGGGCTTCTTTTTGGAGATGTCTTGCTAATCTGTAAGAAGAAAAAAAAGCAAACTATTTCAAGTATATATAAATAGACATCTCTAGAATTAAACTCTTCATAATAAGGTGATAAGAAAAACGATGCGAACTTTTCATACCATTTCCCTGGAACCAATTTCAGTTTTATCAGGGAAATAAAGTAAGTGAAGGAGAAATAGCTGGAACAGGAATAATGAAATTGGCATGATATGCAAACCTTAAAGTCACTTGTCAATTAAGTCTAGAAAGGGAGTGTATGTGTGGGTGGGAGGGCAAAGAGCTTTTATTCTCAATTATGTTTATTAAGCAGATGATCAGTTTTACATTCAACAGTTTAAACACATTTTGTTTCATCTCTTGAAATCACCTCACTGCACCATTATGTATCCCACTTTCTAAGGTCCTTGTTTTCATCTCTCCTTTCCCAAGCCTCTGTACTCTGTCCTTCCATAAATACCACCCCTTTGATCTTCAATAGTTGACTATTTCAATACATGGGTGAGTTCAGCCCCAGACTCAGGGCCTAAAGAGGTTTCCACCAGTAACTGGCCAGTAATCCTAGTGGGAGTTTGATTTGAGCTTTCACCAAAAAATACAATTAAACATTAGGCAACATCTCCAACGTCAAAAGCAAAATAAGATGAATTTAAAATCTGAAAATAAAAATGGGCAAGGGACTTGAATATTTTTCTAAAGACATAAAAATGGCCAAAAAGCAGATGAAAAGGTGCCACTCCCAATTTGCCTGTTTTCCTGTTCCTTGGCAACCATTCATCTGCTTTGTGTCTCTATGGATTTCCCTGTTCCAGAAAATACATGGGCCTTTTTCTGTCTGGTACCTTTCACTCACAATGATAGTTTTGATATTTATCTGTGCTTCAGTGCGTATCAGTATTTCACTCCTTTATTTTCATGTCTGTATAAAATTCCACTGTATGACCGCACCACATTTTGTTTATTCATCAGCAGTTGATGGGCACTTGAGTTGTTCTAATTTTTAGCTATTATGAAGAATGATGCTGTGAGCATTTCTATGTAAAGTTTTGTAGAAAGTAAGTTTTCAGCTCTCTTGGATATCACCGAGCAGTCGAATTGCTGGGTCGTAAGGTAACTAATGTGTAACTTTTTGAGGAACATTTTACCTTTCCCAGTAACAGTGCATGAGAGATCCAATTTCTCTACATCCTCAAGCAAACTTGTAAATAATTCATTAGCTAATCAACCAACTGTGATAGGAGCCCTGGAAGCACCATCAGGCGCGTCTTTGTGCTGTTCAGGAGGAGCAGGCTGTTCAAACCCGCAAGCACTCTGAGAAAGCTGAAGCTTTCTACCCACATACAGGTTCATAGCCTCAGACACCCAATCTGAGGGAAGTTACCTCCGTTCTGCGGGTTGCTATGAGTTCAAGTCAACACAGTGGCAGTATCTACTTTGCAAGTGGTGCAAATTGGTGGTTTAAAATCAGGAAAGGTGTACACAGGTTGTATACTTCCTCTCTACTTCCTCAAACTGGAATAAAGAACGTTGTGCAGATGACACGAACTTGCTTGCTAATATGAGGACTTACAGCACTTCCTGAGGAAGATGGAGACCTGCAGCCCTCAGTGGGGACATGCTCAGAGAGGCAATTCCTGCTCACAGTGATCCTACAGGACAGAGTAAAATTTCCCCTTAGTGCTACCAAGGCTTTAAATCTTGACGGGAGGTGAAAACCTTAATTTCCTTCTGGGAAGCAGCTGGTGGGTTTGAACCACCAACCTAGCAGTTCAATTTATAATCCACCACAGCAGGGCCCCTCTGCTCAAAAGAGCAGCAGTGAACGATTCGAATGACATATTTTATTGGGCAATATGCCTCCCTAAAATGTTAAAGAGCAAGACTGTCACGTTGAGAACTACAGTGCACCTGACCCAAGCCCTAGTGTTTTCAATCATCTCCTACGCAGGTGAAAATTGGACACCGAATAAGGAAATCCAAAGGAGAATGCGTGCACTTGAATGAGAGTGCTGGTGAAAATATTGAAAGTACTATGGGCCGCCAAAAGAACAAACAAATGTGCCTTGAAAGAAAATACAGTATCACGTCCTTTGGACATGTATTAAAAGACCAGTTCCTGGAAAATGACATCATGCTTGGAAAATAGAAGAGTAGTGAAAAGGAGGAAGACCCTGGAGCTCAAACATTCAAGGTGTACGGATGGCACAGGACCGGACAGTATTTGTGCTGCTGTACACAGCGTCACTGTGAGTTGGCCTAGACTCAAGGGCACCTAACAACTATATAACAAATACATAATTAAATTTACCTACTTTGGTCCTTGTCCTTGATTCCTAAGAGGTAACCTCTTACATTCAAAACTCATTGCTGTCAATTCTAACATACAGTTACAGAACAGAGTAGATATGTCCCTGAGCATTTCTGAGACTGTTACTTTACAGTCTTTCTTCAGTGGAGTGGCTGGTGGTTTCAAACTGCAGACCTTGTGGTTAGCAGTCCAACGCATAATCCAACGCATAATAACTAAGCCACCAGGGTTCCTTCAGAGATAACTTCTAAAACCTTGCAAGTTCTCCAGCTTGATGGGTCTTTGGCAAGACCCTAATCTACCTAATACATTCTGTTCATGAGGGGTTGCCTATCAAAAACCAAAACCAAACTCACAACCTGCAAGTTGATGTTGACCCATGTGACCCTATAAACCCAGTTCTCAATCTGTGGGTAGTGACCCTTTTGGGAGTCAAATGATCCTTTCACAGGGGTCACCAGATTCATAACAGTAGCAAAATTACAGTGATGAAGTACCAACGAAAACAATTTTATGGTTGGGGTGGGGGGTCACCACAAGATGATGAATTATATTGAGGGGTCACGTTGTTAGGCAGGGTGAGAACACCTGCTATAGACCAAGATAAAACTGAGCCTGTTTGTTTCTGAGACTGGACTTCAGTCTCACAAAAGTCCATCTTTCGCCCCAGGAGTCACTGGTGGTTTTGAACTGCTAACCCATGGATCACAGCCCACTTAACCACTGCACCAGCAGGGGGCCAGGGCTGTCGGAAAGCCTTCAGAAAAGGGGTATGATTCAGTCACAATCACTAAATGCTCATTGACAGCACGTTGCTTCTAACTCAGTGTGGTTTCCATGCTTGAGTTGAAATGGACTCTAGGGCTTCCAAGGTTGTATACCAAGGTTGTATACCTTTTCCCAGAGGAGTGGATGGTGGGTTTAAAACGCCCACCTTAAAAAAAAAAAATTAAATAAAACGCCCAACTTTAAGCGTGCAGACAAGTAGTTAACCACTAATGCTACGAGGGTCCCTACACAGTATCGAAAGGGTCCAAGAAGATCTGGACACTGAAGCACCATGGACTTCCTGGTTGCGAAAAGGCATGGGAAGGTAGCACATTCCTTCCATTTTGAGCCATGGAAGCTCCTCCCAGACCTCACTCTACGTGTTGCTTCCTTTATTATCCTTTTTGCTATAATGAAACATTACTAGTCAGTACAGCATTATCCTGAGCTGTGTGTGTCATTTTTGAGAACTACTGGACTTGAGACAGCAGGTCATTAGTAAAGAGAGGCCTTGGGTATCAAAAGTGAGTAGAGGGAACCCTTGAATTTGTAGCTATCAGGTCAATGGACTCTCCAAGCTTACAGATAGTGTTTAAAGTCTTGAGCAGACTTAACAGGAGGGGGTACTAGGCTTTTTACCTTGTGAGCTCTGGAATATAGGATCAGAGGAAGTCATCTCACATCACCCTCACAATTGTATGAGTCCCTTTTTCACTGTCCTTTCACTTCACCAGGCATGATGTTCTTCTCCAGGAACAGGTCTCTCCTGACATGTCCAAAGTAAGTAAAACGAAGTCTTGCCATCCTTGCCTTGGCTGTTGTTCTTCCAACACAGGTATTTGTTCTTTTGGCAGTTCATGGAACTCATGGCAATTGGAAGTGGAATAGGATTGAGCATACTACTGTAATTGAAGTCCTTCAGTTCAGTTGCTGTCAGTGATGTGGAATTGATGGGCTCACCTAAGGTTTGCATATTCCCCATGATGAAACAGGTCCAAACTAACAAACCTACTACCATTTAATTGACTCTAACTCGTAGCAACCCTATTTAGTAGTTCTGAGGCAATAAATCTTTACTTACACTAGTCTCTTCTCCCATGGAGCGGTTGCTGGATTTGAACCACTGACCTTGTGGTTAGTTGTCTCTTTACAAAGAAACTCCTTTTAAAAAAAGCAACTTCATACCATTTGCCAATGTGATCTATCACATTAATCAATTGTTTCCCTTCATTTATAGATCCCCCAACTCCCCAAGCTGGTAATCCTACGTATTTTTTCTTAAACTGTCATTTGTAAACCACTTTTTATAAATTCTCTACAGATGTGGGTATAAATAAAAACAGCGAATGCGTTTGTTTGGTTCTGAGGGTTTTTTCCTAACTTTTGCTGGCTGATTCACCTACATGGAGCATTCATTAGTAATCACACTCTGTATCCTTAACAATGTCAATTACTCATCCCTGACTTCAGAGTGGCCAGGGTGTTCCTTTATTCTACAGATAACTTGCCAACATTGGCGAATATACCACGAAGAGTCACTGGCAAAAAGAAGACTACAGTGTCACACTCCTGCTTAATAGCTAACAGTCAGCAGGTAAGGATAAGGATGCCAAATTTGAAAAGTCCTATTTTTTAAAAAGTTAGGCAACAGACTGAAAAATACTTGCAAATCATATGCCTAAGAAGTGAATCTGTTCTACGGCCAGACCACCCTGAATGCGCCCGATCTCGTCTGATCTTGGAAGCTAAGCAGGGTGGACCTGGTTAGTACCTGGATGGGAGAAGTGAATCTGTGCAATGGGTAAAAGACAACTCAATTTTAAAATGGACAACAGATTTGGACAGCTACATTACCAAACTAGATTTAGACAGAAAGCAAATGAGCATATTGAAGTCATTGTTCGTCATTTGGGAAATACAAATTAAAAATCAAAGTCTGATGTACTGTACTCATTAAAATGGCTACAAGTAAAAGATAGTTAGAAACGTTGAGGAGAATACAAAGAAATAGGAATATTCCATCCTGCTGGTGGATATGCAAAGTGAAAAGATTAATTCAGAAAACAATTCGGGAGTTCCTTTAAAAAGTCACACACAAAATCACCAGGCTGCTGTTAGCTGTGGCCCCAATGCAACAGACCCACACGTGACCCATGTGATGCAGAATTTTCAGTGGGATGTGACCCATGCAATGCGGGATTTTTACTGGCTGAGTTTGGCAAACAGGTTTTTCCTCCTATTTCTTCTTGGTCTGCCGAAAATTGTTCAGCATCATAGCAAGAGGCTCGTCTCCCCAAACAGACAGGTAGTGTCTGCATTGGAGGTATAGTGGTCAGATATCAAACTCAGCTCTCCAGTACAGGGGTGATCACTCTACCACTGAACCACCACTGTCAACTGAGACTCAACAATCCTACACATAGCTGTATTTCTTATAAAACTGAAAATATGTATCCACACTGACACGTATTCACCTGGCTGTCCATGGCAGCATAAGGTCCATAATGTCCAAAGCCACACTGTGGAAACAACCAGCCCACCAACTACTGAGTGGATACACAAAGTGTGGGGTTGGCACTCAGCAATAAAAAGGAGACAAGTAACTGGTAAGTCAAAAAGTATTGCTACTGGTGGCCCAATTCACATATGCATAGGTGTACTCCAAAGAAAACCATATTTAAACATATCTCTGCAATCAACAGATGGCTGTGGCCAAGTTCATTCAGCAATACATGTGTCTCATGAGGTCATCTTAAAATTATATATATAATATATACCCAAGCCAAGCAGTGACTTCTAAGGGCGTCTGGTGGGCTAATTAAAAATTCAAGGCAGACAAGTTATCTTCAGAAAGCTATGGTGACTGTCTGGGAATACTAAAGGGATAGTCTTGACAGATTTTCTTGAAGGATCTAGGATGTCTAATTCAGAAAACATTTTAAGAAAAGTGAAAATTTCATTGGTGATGAAAGAACTGGAAAGTTGTGTAAAGAAGAATGATTAAAAAAAAAGATAATTTTCCCATTACAAGAATATTATTGGGAAACCTTATTCCATATACTCCACAGCCCAAACTCAAACAGTAAAGGAACAGAATTTGAGTCCTTCCCCGAAGCTGAATCTTCTCTTCGGTGTGATGTACCTCAAAAAGCACAGAACTCTGCAAGGGTTAGAGATAGACTGGCAGGAGGGTATGCTGAGAAAATGGCTCCCCATTTTGACATTAAAAAAAAAAAGCCTCAACAATTTTGCATTTTGGGGGTTTATTATTGTATTGCAGCACGTACAAATACAAGGTGCTTCAAAAAGATACATGAAATTTCCCCACAGATCTTTCGCAGCTCGAGTGTATCTGTAGACATAGCCTCTGCTAGCCCTCACATCTGTGCAGTTCGGTTATCCGCCACTGCATCCACTGATACTGTCACTACGGCTATTGCAGGGCTGTGTGTCTAACAGCCTTTTACACTTATGCTTCTCAGTGTTGTGCTGACTCTACTGTGTACTGCCTTTTCCTTCATCCACGGGAACAAGCTGTCTATCAAAGAATGTTGTAACTACCAAAGACTGTCTATTTTCACTTGAATATCTTTTCTTCACTTCCAAAAACAGGGGTCTCGTGCAATGTGTATCGCAGTCTTATTTCATTCAGTCTAATGTCCTCCAGGTTCCTTCATGCTGGGACCTGTTGGAGGGCTCCTTGCTCTTTTGTATTGTAGAGATTCCACTGTGTGTGTGCCCCATAGTTTATTGATCCATGTAACCTTCTGTAGGTATTTCAGTGGTTGTTCCCCTCTTATGCTGCTCAGAACAATGCTGCAATGATCATGAGTGTGCATGTATTCATTCTACAGCTCCTATTTCTCTAGTATATAAAACTAGTAGTGGGATTCTGGATCATATGGAATCATTTCCCCCAAGTGTTAAAAAGAAGGGCGAAACTTTTACCTTTATAAAATGAAGTCTGCTATATCTTTCTCCCCCAGAGCAGCTGGAATATTTGAAGCACTGACTTTTCCATTAGCAGCCAAGCACCTAATTACTGTACCACCAAGGGTTCTTAGATTTTGAGTAATAGCATTGATATAAAATGACTAAATAACTAAAAAAAAACAAAAAACAAAAAACACAATATCAAAGATGACTAAAAAATTTATTTTTAAAAGTTATTATTCAATCTTCAAATTCATCATTCATTTAAGAGATATTTATTGTATACCTATCTGTATACTAATACTTTAGGATGATTTTGTGAACTGTCTTATTTCTGAAGAACAATTTTTATATGGCTTAGCCATAATGAGGGAGTCACTTATCGCCAAATATCTGAAAAGGAGTTACTTGCTAAGTGACACTATTTTATCTGAAAAGGATTTACTTGCTAAGTGACACTATTTTTAATTAAGCTGTATGTTTTAACAATTTTCTTTTTTTTAATTCCCTCTTTTTTTGGGGGGGGGGGGCATCACTGCTCTCTGGTGGTCGTGGGAGCTACCCAGCCTTGCTGCTGCTGGATCTGAATCACCAAGCCAGTGTGCGGCAGTCCTGCACTCAACCACTACACCACCGGGCCTCAGCGCAACAATTTTCATTTTTACAGAACTCACAAGTCCCCACAATACTTATCACCAACTCCCCTTCATGTTCCTACAGCATACCCCAAAATACATTCCTTCAATAGATGTTCACTGGCAGCTCAATACTACTGCAAGCCAAGTATCGAGTGGCGTGCTCTCCCAGCCCTCCCCACCCACCCTCAATATTCAATTTCAGGAACATTACACTTTAGTTGAGGCAGCAGCAGGCAAAATGAATATGCAAAATATATTTTAGATGGTGACAGTACATAGAAAAAAATAAGCAGCTGGGCATAGGAAAATGCTGAGGCAGAGGGAGCAGAGGTAGACAGCAGATTCTACATTCAAGTAAAGGAGCCACTAGGAGCTAACACCTGTACCACAATCTGGGGAGGGGATGGAGAGGGGGCACACAAGAAAGCCCTAAAGCAGCCGCAGCTTCAGGAAACTGAAGACACTTGGGAGAAGATGGTTATAGTTCTCCCCTTATAATGGAGTTTTCAAGGTTACGATCATTTCTGAAACCATCTCCAGACCTTTTAGAACCACTTGGTGGGTTGGAATGGCCATCCTTTTGGTCAGCAGCAGAGCGCTTAACCTGCTGTACCACCAGGGAGTCTTAGAAGGACTGATAGTGCTAGTATCATACTGTATAAATCACACTAAACATTTCTACTACCATCTTAATGCTTTGAGGACAAAAACCTTCTTATTTAATAGCTTTGGAGCCCCAGTCCGTCCTGCTCAGTCATCACAAGAGGCTAACAAGACTTCATTTATGTATATATTCATTTTAAATTTTTGTGACCATTTTGGCATCGTGTATTCCATTATGACAGTGCAAGTAAGTGTAGGTCATGAGTATTTATAGAAGTAGATCACACATACACACACACGCAAAGTAGATCACGTCTTTCTCCCCAGAAGGGCCTGGAGGGGGGTCATCACTGCCCTCTGGTGGGAGTGGGAGGCCCAGCCTTGCTCCTGGAGAGCGACTGCTGGATTTGAACCGCCATGCCAGTGGGCCACAGTCCCACACTCAACCACTACACCACCGGGACTCAGCCCAGAACTACCAAACTTTTGGTTAGCAGTTGGGCTCTTATAAATCCACTGCATGTACTTTTTCATCATTATCAAACCAAACCAAACCCTCTGCCACCTAGTTGTTTTTGATTCACAACAGGATTTCTAGGGCTGCAAATCTTATAGACACCAACAGCCTCCTCTTTCTCCAGCAGAAGTTGGTGGATTTGAACTGCCAACCTATGGGTTGCAGTCAGTCCAATGCCTAACCTACCAAATGGTCTCATTTGCCTTAAGTTTTGGTGGCAGTATAAAAGGACGAGATGGCTTTCTCCCATAAAGATATACATTCTCAAAGACACTATATGAGGTCATCATGAGATGGAATCAGATTTAAGGTTTTTTTTCCACTCCTAAACAGAGAATTCGAATCATCAAGAGGCTAACATGCATTCATTTCTGCTTACATTCATTTTGTATCTTTATTTTATTTTATATGCATCCTATAGGCTTACAAAATTTACCCCAGTTCATACAAATGTCTATTGAAATCTGACCCTGGCAGTTTTATAGTAATTAGGGGACTGTTCTGTATCATGAAGCGAAGATAAGGATTGAGGTCCAACAATAGATTTGTATGTGCCTATTACCTTCATTCACATTTCTAGAATTCCAACTAGAGAGCTTGCATACTCAATTTTCCTTTGGAAATTCAATTGGACATGGCATTCTTCACTTGCCATTGTGAGGCTGCTGTAGAGAACCAACAGCTGCTGGGTTCCTGCCACAACTGAGAGGTGGCGTTCTAGTTGTGTGTATACAATTTTTAGTTAACATCCAGGCGCTCGGTTTCTAACCAGCTACAGCATGGAAGGCTATGGGCTAGGAACAAAGGAAACCATCTAACTGTCCGATTCTCTTAGAGAATTACTCTATGTCCCTTAAGTATTATGTAGTAGAGAAGACAAGATGTGGGAATGTTTAAAATGCCCAATTTTAATGGTATAGTTTTGTGACCCTGAGGTAATGTTTTCACCAATCTTCAATTTCGTTTCGTAAACTAAGAATCAAATTCTCACTGGGAGACTGCAAGAACAAATCCAATCGTAAGAAAGCACGAGGCAAATTCTAGGAATATATATACATATATGTGTGTGTGTGTGTGTGTGTGTGTGTGTGTGTATGACAAAACGGCCCACAGCAGTTGTTTGCAGGGCTCTAGGGAACTACTTCAGAAGTAGGAGGGCTGGGTCAAGAGCATCTCAACATTCAAGGGCAGGATGGAAACAAGTTAACTACTGTGAAAAGAAGATAAGAATTTAGACCTTCCAAGTACCAATTCTCCACTTTCCAGAACACACTGTGAAGAAGAAAAAAAAAAAGAATTTTTCTCACTCCTATTTCATCCTCCTATTTAAAACCTCAACAACTTGTTTTCTTTATAAACACCATTTTGGTATTTAGGGTAAAATGCAAGAAACCAAGCAAGAACTTAAACATATACAAAAATCCCTGTCTTCCCTTTCCTTTTTGCAGGAAACCAGAAAGGAAAGAACTGGGAGTCGGTCAGTAAGGAAATCGGTCCTCACATGTACCCTGCAGCTTATACATTATACACAGGAAAAGGCGGAGGGGCCGGTGGCTCCTGTACTCTGTCTATTAATTCACATTTTGCTCTCTCCGGTTCACATCCTGCGCGGACTCCACCCAAAGCAACTTTGCGAGGGGGTGGATGGGACTTAACAGCCTCGCAAATAACAGTGGCAGAAAGCGAAACCAACCCGAGGTGAACGGGGAAAAGGCGATTCATTAGGCAAAGGTGGAAAGGGGCGCCAAGGAGCCTCTTCCTTTGGCAGCAGAAGCATCCCTGGCCTCGCTGCTTCCTGGGGGCGCCCCCCCCGCCCCCCATCGCAACCCTTCCCTCCGGTCCTCCACCCGGGCAGGAGGCAAAGCCTCACGTCCCCGAGACGTGGGCGGAGAACACCCAACTCCTCCCAGGAGGTTTTCAGAGAGCAACGGAGGGGCGGCAACACGAGGGACGGAGGAAGAAAGGGCGACGGGCTGCCGAATCGGGGACCCCGTGGCTGGTGGGAGGGGCCCAGGTGCCAACCTGCCGGCGCCGGCGCCCCGGGGAAAGCGCCGCTACCTGTTGAATGGAAGTGGCCCGCTAGCAGGGCGCGGGGCGCGGCGTCCTCGGGGACAGGCTCCCCGGGGCTACGGAGCCCCTCCGCCCCCCGCCGGCGGGGCCCCGCCCCGAGCGCCCCCCCGGCCGCGGACCCCGGGCCGAGACAGGCGGGGAGGCGGCCGGCGCGTCACTCACATCTGATACTCGTCGATCGCCTCCACCAGCTGGCCCCAGGAGTCGAAGTCGGCGCCTCTCCTGAAACTGGCGCCCCAGCGCTGCAGCAGACTCCGGGTCACCTCCGACATGGCCGGTGCCCGCCCCGACCCCTCCCGCCCCCGCCCCGCCAAGGCCGGGCTTCAGGGCGCCATCCTCCCCGGGCCTGGCCCCGACATTAACAGGGCCAGGAGCAACCACGACGGTCACCACCGCCACCCGCCGAGGAGCCGCCCAAGCCCATTTGCCGCCACAGCCAAACTTAGCAGCCCCGAAGGGGCCGCCCCGCGGAAGCCCCGCCCCCAGGCCCCGCCCCGGTGAGGTGGAGGCCGCCCAGCAGCGGCCGCCATCACGGTTGCGGCATCTTCGTTGTCGAGGGAGGTCGGCCCGGCTCTCGTCTTCCGCTCTGCCGCCGAACCACGGCTTCCGAGGAAAAACGAGGAGGGGCAAGTCCCAGGAGGGCCGACGGACGGGGGGTCCTGAAGGGGCTGTGAAAACCCAGCAGCCCCCGCCCCTAGCTGGCGCGCGCGGCCGCCTCGGTAACTGTCATGGCTGCCCGGCTCACGTGACGGGGACTGTCCATCCCTGCTTCCTGTCGCTCGAGCTCGGCAGCCCCCGATCGCCGACTCTTTTTTTCTCCCTTGCAGGCTCGGACATTGCCTTCCTCCCCTGGGCAGGACTGCGGGGCCGACTCGGAGAAGCCCAGTGAGTATGTCAGGAGGTGGGCGGCTGGCCTTCCCCCCGAGTCGTTTCCCCGGAGGCCCGCGCGGGAGCCCGCCGACACCCAGCCCCGTAGACCTTCTGCACCAAAGGCCCCTGAGTCCGTGGCTTTTGAACCGCCCGATTTGCCGGGTCCCCTGGCCCTGCCTCCCCACGGCCAGTTCAGAGGTTTTGTGAGTCGCCGAGCGTTCGATCCGGCCTTCTTGGGTTGATTGTATCGGCGCTCTACAAAAACGTCTGTTTGCAAAAGGACTTTGAGAGCGGGCGCCTGCGCAGCCTCGCCGCCGCCTGCCTCCGACCCCACCTGAGCGCGGCGGCAGGAAGAGGCTGGAGGGTAAACAGGAAGTGGGCGCTCAGGTAGGTTCCCCGGGGAGCATCGGGCCGTGGGAGCGGGTGCCTCGTCGAGTCGGAGCCCCCCAGGGGGAGAGGTTAGTCAGGTGGGCGCCCAAGTGGTCCCTACAGTTGGGTGTGTCTTGCTTCCGCCCCACCCCACCCCCGAATGCTTGAAAGCAGGAGAAAGGAGGCCAGGTCCCGGAGTGCCGCCCTCGGCCCCTTCGCCCCCGACTGCGGTAAAACCTGGGGCGGTTTCCTGCGGTGAAGTCTTAGACATTTGGGACCAGGAATGGGATAGGCAGTGTTTATAGAAATTTTGCTTTCATAAGGTCAAATGCATGAGTGACATGCTTGTGTTTGACATTTTGCTTTGCTTAGGTTACTGTGGAGGCTACCTAGACAATGTTCGGGTGATTTTTTTAAAGGGCTTGTTTGTTTTAAAAGGCTTATTGAGGGTTTGAATGAATTCTTTATTGAAACACCGAGCATGTTCTATGAGTATATGGTTTGACAAAAACAGTTTTTATCATGAATAAGTAAATGATAGTTCATACACTGCAAATGAAGCGCATTTATTTTAATCATAAGACAATCAAATGATCACTTTGTATAATTCCTTCAAGTTAAGTAAACTATCAGATTCCTTCTTTATTACTTCCTTTAATGTTTAGCTAATCCTTCCTGTAGTGCCTGCCCTACTGTCCCAAGAGCGTTTCCGCAACTGACAGCCTTCTGTTTTTTTAAACCAAAATGGTAGAGAATTAAATTTTCCCTTTAATTTGGGATTTCACCTCGTAGTTGTTTTTAGACTTTTTAATTTTAAGATAGGAGCTATTGAAGTATAGCTTTAAAGTTTTTTTGGAATGTTACTTTTTATTATGAAATATTGTTTCTTTTCACTATTTCATGGGACTGCATTACTGTAGAACAAAAGTTAAGAACTGTGAACTGATATCAACAATATAATGCAGAAGCAAAAATACTTTAAGGACTTTTTTTTTTGTAAGGACATTTCTTGGTAAGTAGTCTCAGCCATCTAAAAAGAAGATTATCATTTGAAACCCATTTTGAAAGGAAATTGCATTCTGATGTTGGGCTCTTATTTGCAGTTGTCCAGCCAAAATTTAGTACTATGCTACTCAACTGGAGTCTGGGAGCATATTAGAAATGTACATTACCAAGCCCTCCTTCAGATTCTTAAATTAGAACCTCCACTTTAATGAGAAGTCTCAATTGATTTTTATCTACTTTAAAGTTTAAAAAGTGTGGTTCTAGTATATTTAGCCTCGCAGTTAGTATGGGGACATTTTCAAGTGCTAAGTTGTTTGTATAAACTATGTAAACTAGTTGCCTTTTAGTTGATTCTAACTCATGGTGACCCGAGTGTGTCAGAGTAGAACAGCCACAGAGAGTTTCCAAGGTTGTACTCAGTATGGAAACTGACTGCCACAGCCTTCTCCCACAGGGCACCTTGTGGCATCCAACCACTGGCCTTTTAGTTGGCAGCCATGTGCTGAGGCACTGTGCCACCCGGCACTATAATCCTCTAACTATAATTCACGGCCAGTGAGTGACTTCTGACTCATAACTACCTGCGAGGATGGAGTAAAATTGCCCCTTTGGGTTTTCAAGACTTTCCCATCTTCATGGAACAGACAGCTTCGGCTTTCTTCCATGGAGCACCTGCTGGATTTGAACCACTGATCTTACCAGGGAACTGCTCAGTGTGGAGCCCACTGTGTCGCTAGGACTTTCTCAGCTAAATATAGGTTACCTTAAGTAAAGCAAGACTTCCTGTATATACACAAGTACAAACCAACCCAAATATCAGCCGAGGTACCTAATGTTACCAGAAAAACTACATTAAAAATGTGCTGGAAAACTCAGCTTATATTCGAGTATGTGTAGTACTTGTAGCAATAATATATTTTAATTTGATATAGGTAAATAAATACATGTAATTGTATGTACACCTATCCTGTAGTAATTTATTTTAAAGGTAATTGCTTCTGTATTATTTACACGGTTCATTAATGTGCTAGCTTAACTTTTGTGACTTCTCTTTTTTTGTCTCTAGAAAACATTTGGGGAAAATGACCCATTGGTTTCATAGGAACCCGTTGAAAGCTACAGCTCCGGTATCTTTTAACTACTATGGTGTAGTTACTAGCCCCGCTGCTTCAAAAATTTGCAAGTAAGTTTTAGTGATGTAGTGATTGGATCACTCTTACTATACTTAAAAAAAAATTTTTTTTGTTTGTTTGTTTGTTTTGGGCATCACTGCCCTCAGGTGGTGGGAGTAGGAAGCCCAGCCTTTGCTCCGTGGAGCTGGAATTTACTATACTTTTTTAAATATCCAATGGGAAGCATAGAAATAGTAGGTAATACGTTGTTCCTGCCCTAGACATCTTATTACTATTTATAAAAGAACATGTGACAAGTTACATTACCGATTCCATAAACTTCAGTAACCTGTAGGCCAAGATCCTTAATTCTGGGGGTCAGTAAGCTCAGCAGCAAAGAAACTAAAGCAATCACAATAAAAGAGTTAAGCAGTGTATTACAACAGTACAAGAGATATGCCACGTTGTAGTTAATGACTAATGCTATTTACCCAGATAGGCAGTTCATTGCGTTTCAAGCAGGGAGAGGTTCTTGCAATGTAAAACAACCTTTTAAGTGTCCATATAGGAAGAAAGACCTAGAGCTCGGGTTTAAATAAATTGTGTGACCTAGATCATGAGTTGGTAAGCTATGCCCCAGAGCTTGGCCCCTCTTTATGTAAATAAACAGAAGCACTGCCATTGGTTCGCATATTTGCTGTGATTGCCTCTGATGGCTTTCCACTCCAGTAGCAGAGTTTTGATTTGTCCCCAAAGAGACCTTACTTCCTGCAAAGAATAAAGGTTTTACTAACTGGCCCTTTATAGATGTTGATTGTAAGAGGGGAAAGTAGAAAATAGTATCTGTTCAGAAGCCTTCATTTTAAAGACAGTTGGGGGAAAAAATAAAGACTGTTGAGTAAATCCATTTGACTGGAACAAAAAAAAAAATTATTTCGAAGACTGAATCAGCCAGCCTGTTTGACTGCCCTGTCCTGGGAAGTTGAAAAGTATTACACCTGGAAGTTTGGGAAACATTGGTGGTAACCAATTAAGGAAAAGCACGAGAGTTGTTCCCGTTTTGTTTTTGTTTTTGTTTTTTTTTAGGCATCACTGCCCTGGTGGTGGGAGTAGGAGGCCCAGCCTTTGCTCCTGTGAGCGGGAATTGAACCTCCATCCCAGTGGGCCGCAGTCCCGCGCACAACCACTACGCCACCGGGGCTCAGCCCTTGTTTTGTTTTTTTAAGAAAGAAGTACAATGGTTAGAAAAATCAGCTTGGTAATTAGTCAAAGATCAGTAAACTGGTAGTGACTGTTTCAAACTCTGCAGGCCATATGTGGTGTCTGTTCCATTTTCATCTTTGTTTAGTAATCCTTTAAAAACAAAAAAAGGGGTGTACAAAAACAGGCCACTGGCCTTATAGAAATAAGCCTTGATTCTAGGCTGGTTCCAGTCTTCGCTCTGTTATCTGTAGCATTGAACAAATCCCTTCTTTAGAACGAATGACTTACCTACTAAGTGAACAACATTAATGAGAGCTTTCCAAGTACGTTTTTACAAACTGATAATTTTGAGATGAACATAACTGTACACAAAAGGGGACCAAGGGTACTGGTGGAGCATCTGACTGGAGTTAACTACTTGATTATTTGAGTCTGGAATAGTCCAGTTTTTATCTTGTTCAGGACTCACTACTCCCACTTTCAATGAAATACTTACAAAACAATGGCACATTCATGAGGCAGCCCATCCCATTTTCAGTCAGCTGTATGTAATTGTTGATGTGTACTTTGGAATAAGGCTCCATTCATGATTAAGTCGGCTCTCTGCTAAATGTCACCACTATATTACAGCTCTCCTCAATCAAGTGTGCATTCTTCACTCAGCAAGTAGTTTCTGAGTACTTGCTTTGCCCTGGGAACACATTAAATTCTGAGTACACAGTCTCTTGGTATTTATAATTTAAATATAATCTTTAGTCACACACTGTCCTGAATTGAATTGTGTCTGCTGCCAAAAACACGCCAAGCGATGGTTCTTAGTATTTTGGTTAGCCTCTCTTTTTTTTTGGGGTGGGGGGGGAAGGGGGCAGGGGGGTATCACTGCTCTCTGATGGTAGGAGTAGGAGGCCCAGCCCACTGCTGGAATTGAACCTCCATCCCAGTGAGCTGCAGTCCCGCGCACAACCACTACGCCACCGGGGCTCAGCCCTTAGCCTCTCTGTTTTTATGTGTTTTAAATTCTAACCTCTGCTTGTGGTTATTGAGGCAACATTGGGTTGTGTGTGTTATGTTAATGGGACATTATTGGATTATCACCTTGCCACCCTTACTTTGGTTGAAGTCTGTTCTTATGTAAGGTGAGGTCCCTGCCTCACCTCTTCTGTGCTCGCTCACTCACTGCCATCAACTTGATGCTGATTCATAGGGACCCTAAAGGACAGAGTGAAAAAGCCCCTGTGAGTTCTCAGGACTACAGAAAGCCACGTAATTCTTCCACAGAGTTGCTGGTGGTTTCCAACCTTGCAGATCGAAGCCCAGCTTGTCAACACTGCAACCCTAGGGTCCCTCACCTTCTCTCTTACAAGACACTAAAGGAGGCAGGGGGTGGGGGTGGGGGCAGAAAGGAAAAAAGGACCAGGAGCAGAGCATGTCCTTTGAACCCTTAGACCCTGCACTGAGAACCTCCTAGACCTAGAGGAAGCTCTCCTAGGAAGCTGACCAGACCCGGCATTGTAGAAAAGAGAAAGGAATCTTCCCCCAGAGCCAGCAGAGAAAGAAAGCCCCTCTGCTAGAGCTGGGCACCCTAAAAATGGACCCTGAGCCTCCTTCACCGTGAGAATAAATGCCTGTTGTCACAGCCCTCCACTTTTGCTGTTACTGTTATAGCATTATAGCAGCTCAAAATAACGGAGGAATACACATTTCAGGGGTCCTGACTGTCTGTCGGGCATTAGAGGTAGGACTGGAGCAGGATGACTCAGAGCTGCAGCAGTCCATCTAGAACGGACGCAGCTGGACAGTGCATAAATACAGAAGGGCTCAGAAGTAAAAGCCAAACACTGAACACTTTAGGAGGTGAGAATAAAAAGGAGACAGGAAAAGCACACAGGAACTTTAAAATGTCAAAAGAGAACCTAGACATTTAATGTTTCATTGGGTCAAAGGAGGAAACTTCAGGAGGGACAAAAAAAAAGCAGCACTGCACAATAAAATCACGGAAAATGGAGACTGAGCCATTTAAAGTGACCAGGCATCCCTCTTTTTAACAACTTGACAATGTCCCATGGCATTTTAAAATATATTGCAATATTTTTGCGTTCTATGAACATTTTTGTTGCTCCATACAGACCAAATTTTTAATCAAGAACACACACACCTGCTTAAAATCTGTCACTTTAAATCAATGATTGTACATATTCTCGGTCGTATGAAGTATAGAACGCAGTTCTATTTTTAAAATCATACCTGACCCAAAAAAATTTGATGTGTGAAAGGAATGTTAGATTTCTGTTTAAAAAGTACTGTATTTAATTAAATGTTCTGTTTAAGCGACGCATTCTTAATTTCTACCCAGTCTCAAATGCTTGTTTGTTTCTTTTTTTATTCATCACTCGGATACATTTGTTATGTAATTATGTGTAGGGTTTGCCCTTTAATCAGGCTGGATTTACTTTTGTTTAGCTTTTTAAGCAATTGTTTTTAGAAATTTCACTCATCTGTAGAATAGGTCTTATCTGGGAGAGAGAGAGAGTGGTACTTTCATGTTGCTGCCCACCAGTGGAGCTGATTTCCCTCTCCCGTCTTTCTCATTGAAGTGAGCTGAGATCATCCAGGACACGCTTGCTTGAACTGTTGACTGACTTGAGCTGTAATCCAGAAATGATGAAGACTGCAGTAGATTCATACTTGTCACTTTTGCAAGGTGACTTACATGAACTTTATTTTTTTGACTTACATTAACTTTTAAGGTTCTTATAAATAATTGCAATGTCACATTAAATTTTTAGACTTTTTGAATGAACTGCTTGAACTTTCAGACTATAGGCCTTGAGTTTCAAATATTCGAGTATCAATTATGTGAGGATAAAAGTGACCACGGTCTTTCTGAAGTTTAAAATTTTTAATGTTCCCGAGAGGGTGGAGTGGAAGGGGGGGCGAGATGGGATTTCAGGGATCTACATGTAGCCTCCTCTCTGAGGTGTGGACAACGTGGAAGTATGTGAAGGGACACATCAGACAGTGTACGATGTGAAAAAGTAATAGCAATCTGTAAATTATTAAGGGTTCATGAGGGGATCATGGGGAGCTGGTACTGAGGGCCGAAGTGGAGGGTGGGTTTTTGAAAGTGATGATGGCAACAAGTGTGCAAATGTGGTCTGCATACAATTGATGTATGTGTTGATCGTGATGAGAGTTGTATGAACCCCCAATAAAATTATTTATATTAAAAAAGGCATGGGGAAAGAAGATTAAGTAGAAAATATTTGGAAATGAAGATGGCAATGTGTACAAATATACTTGATACAAATGATGTATGGAATGTTTTAAGAGCTATAAGAATGCCCAATAAAATCATTTGGGAAAAAAAATGTAATGTTCACATATTTCATACTGTTTTGTAGAAGAAGGCAAGAGATATGGAGGGATTCGGACTTTTCTTTCTGGCAAAGTTACCTAAAAAATTTTCTGAATAGAACTTGTGTTGTCCTGTGGAGAACTGAAGGTTCTTGTATCTTTCTGTAGGTTTCATAAATTCACTGGATGCATCTACCCAGGAAAGCAAGCTACGATATATTCAGAATTTCAAATGGACTGATACATTACAAGGACAAGTCCCAAGGTTGGTTGGACTGGCACTGGAGCCGGTTTTGTAATTATTTAGTTACTGTGTTTGACAACAAAAATACTTTTTCTTGAAGGAGGAAATAAGCTTAAAACATTTGATCTACACTCCTAAAGCATTCTATTAGTAAAATATACTTTGGTTGTACTGGATCAAATCGATGTTCAAGATGATGCTTTCATGCAGTGAGTAGAACTGCATTGTTGGATAGCCTTGACGTTTAATACTAGAATTCTCTGAGCCCACACAGAACGAGTTGGGAATTTGGAGCACAAACATGACTTTCCGTGTACTTACTTTGTAGTGTAGGGCAGAGCTTTGGTGTGGCTGCCGCCCCTTCGCACCCCTCCACCCCCAGCCCCGCTTTTCTGTACTTGATGGACAGTTCAGACCTCTGGCCATCTCTGTCTCTTCTTTCCCTTGCACTCCAACAGTACATGTTCTCTTTCAAATGCTTCATAACTGGCTTTGCCCTTTTTAAAAACTTCCCAGCAGAGTTAGGTTTTCACTTAGATCAGCAGTTCTCAACCTGTGAGTTGCAACCCCTTTGGGGGAAAATGACCCTTTCACAGGGGTTGCTGAATGGTATGTTTGTTGTCTCTCTAATCTCTTGCCTATATTAATCACCAGGCTACTTTTTTAGGGCATAACCTCCTCCCCACCCCCGAGAGTGTCTCAGATGCTCTCTGTTAGCACATTGTCATTTAAAATTTTGAACTGTAGGCATGATAGGCATCATGTAGAGCTGTCTCTCTTACTGGCAGAACTTAATTTATCGTATTTGTAATTTTAGTGCCCAGCAGGATGCAGTTTTTGAATTAATTTCCATGGGATTTAATGTAGCTTTATGGTACACCAAATATGCTTCAAGACTGGCTGGAAAAGAAAAGTAAGTTCCAAGCAGAGATTTATGGGCATATGTGTTATTTTTCACAAATAAGGAGTTGCGTTATTATAAAGTCTGTGCTACTGATAAAAGGCACTGCTTTGGACAAGTGGAAAGTTGTCTCATAATGTACTGTTTTAAGTGTCAAAAATACAGAACTTTGTGTGAAATCAGAAAACATTGCTTTAGTACTGTTATCATGGTGAGGGTCCTTATCAATTAGATCCCCAAACCAAGACTCTATAAATGAACCAATTAAATATATCACTAGTCAAAATATTGCAGCCCACTTTTCAAATTATTTGCTTTTATAATGTAAATAAACTTTTACAAATGAATAAGGAAGGACCAAAAGCCAATTAAGAAGGAGCAAAGAGCATGGCAGTTCACAGAAAAATGTTTGGGAAAATATTTTAAAGAAGCCAAGAATTAAAGAATAAAATGAGATACAGTTTTTATAATAGAAGCAACAGATTTTAGGAATAAGGAAGTGACAAATTAGCAGTGGTGCTCACAGGAGCAAAGGCTGGGCCTCCTACTCCCACCACCAGGGCAGTGTTGCCTAAAAAAAAAAAAAAAATTAGCAGCGGTGCATCCAGATATGGAAATAATGGGCAGCCTTATGCAAATGAAGTTGGATTTTGAATTTACCGTGCTGCTGTAAACTGACCCCTGCAGTGCGTTAAGCACATAAAGCAAAAGCAGAGTGGTGAGTGTGTATGTTTTGTAAGTGTGTGCTTACATTAAAATCCTGGTGTGTTTTGCATGCATGCATGTTGAAAAGGAAAATAATAAAGAGCTATTTATTTAGAATTCACCCCTAGAAAGGTCATCTATTCATTTGTGTGTGTTTGGATATTTTTCATGTAAATGTGTTTCATATGAAATTAGGTCTTGGCTGAGCCCCGGTGGCGTAGTGGCTGTGCGCGGGACTGCGGCCCACTGGGATGGAGCTTTAATTCCGGCTCCCAGGAGCAAAGGCTGGGCCTCCTCCTCTTACCACCCAAGGGCAGTGATGCCTAAAAAAAAAAAAACTAAAAAAGTAAATAAATAAAATAGAAATTAGGTCTTACTCTTATTAAAAGATCGTTTATTGGGGCTTTTACAACACTTACTATAATCCATACATGGATTGTATCAGGCATATTTGTACATATGTTACCATCTTGAGCCCTTGATATTAACTCTTTTTTCCCTCCCTCCCTTCCCTTCCACCCTTGAAGCCCCTTGATAGATTGTAAGTTATTATTGTTTTCATCTCTCAACAATCGCCATCTCTCTTTCCCCATGGTTATGATCATTACGATTGGTTCCCCCTCACCCCCTACCTTTTTGGTATTGCTATTTCCAATCCTTTTTCTAGATTCCATGGAATCAGATACAAATGACTACCATAGTGTTCTGCAGGTAATAAACTCATTAGCGTGCTTTTTGTCAAATGGGCAGCCCTCCTAACTTGAAATTATCTCAGGTGTGCCACTTGTATTATGTGTGTGTGCATTACTTGCAAAAACAGGATGATTGAAAAAAAAATAGATGATTGAATTTTATGATAGTGTACTAGTTGTTGGTTTTAATACCGAAAACAGAATTCACCCTCTATGTATTGTAATTTCTACTTTTAAGCATAACAGAAGATGAAGCAAAAGAAGTTCATCGAAGCCTAAAAATTGCAGCTGGGATTTTTAAACACTTAAAGGTAAAAGATACATGTATATCCCTATATCTTTAATTATTGAATAGTTTGTGTTTTTTGAGGCGGCAGAGAGAATTGTTTCATACGGTAAATAAAGGTAATATAAGTTCTCTTGTTTACCTTGTAGATCGTTGAGTTAATAGCAAAATACTGAGTGTCTTGATTTTAATCTTACTATTGCTATTGCATTTAAAAATTAGAAAACACAGGTTATATTGCATAACTGATTTTTGTATTTCTTCTGAAAGGATAGGCAAGCCCGTAAAAGGAAAATGGATCTTACTGGTTCCCATTGTTCTCTGCAGCTGTTGCCAGAGCAGTCATGATTCTGCAAAACTGAACTTCAGACTGGTTTCTGTTAGAGAAAAGACTAGAAGGGCAGACAATACACACCAGCTACATTAAGTGGTCTGGAGATGGGATGGGAATTAGGAGAAAGAATTAATGTGTTTTCTCCTCAAGATTCCCTCCACTGTAAATTGCACCACGGTCTCCTGATGGTCTTCTGGAGGCCTGTGTTGGGCTCTCTTGGAGAAGATGCTGGTGTAGTTATTCAGAAGCTGGGATTCTAAGTTAATGAAAGAATTGCCCATCATTTGTTCCTTTTTGGTATGTTCATCTGCTAATGTGAATGGGCAATTCAAGTTATTATGCAAAAGGGAGTTTGGGTTGCTGTTTCAGTTAAGCGTTTTCTAAGATAGAATTATGGTTTGCATGCCCAAGCAATCTTTTTTATTTTTTTGGCATCACTGCCCTCTGGTGGTCATAGGAGCTACCCAGCACTGCTCCTGAGAGCCGCCACTGGATTCGAACCGCCAAGGCCGCAGGCTGCAGTCCCGCACTCAACCACTTAATGCCACCGGGCCGCAGCCTCAAGCAATCTTTTAAAACTAGCATTTTGCTCCTAAAGAGTTTGTTGGTACAAAAGCTGGGCTATATAATATATTGAAGTTTTAATCCTCGTAAACTTAATGTAAGAATGTTGCAGTTCTTGTTTTGTCTGAATTACTGGTAAATTCCCAAGTTGAACATCTTAACATGTCCATTTCCTTTACCTCTCATAGGTTAAAAATACAATTAGATTTTCTTACCTTATTTTCTCTCTTTCGTAGGAAAATCATATTCCAAGACTTATTACACCTGCAGAAAAGGGAAGGGATCTGGAGGCACGGCTCATAGATGCTTACACTGTCCAGTGTCAGGCCGAAGCTCAAGAAGGTATCCCTCAATGTTGGAAGATTCCTTGAAGAAAGTCCAAACCGGCATGTGATTCTTTAAGGAAAAAAAAAATCAGAATTAGGTGGAGTTGAGTTCAAGATTTTTGACAGATTTATTATTAGGAATAAGTTTGCTTTTAAGCACCCACCTTGTTTCTTAACTACCAAGACAAACAGATCTTACCATGTAATGAGTCTTTTCACAAAGGTTTTGATTTCATGCCTTTCCTGATTCCTCAGCTCATCTTTCACCCTGTGCCTTGCTCATTCTTTTACTTCTGCTTTCTTCCCGTGGGTTAAGGTGCCCCTTGGACAGGATTGTCTGAATTCAGACAGCATTGGCAAGGGAGGCGTGATGGGACTAGATGGCTTTGTGTCAGTTTGTGTTTGTCAGGTTCATATTCTTTTTGTTTGTTTGTTTTGTTGTTTTTTTGGGGGGGGGTAGGGGGCATCACTGCTCTCCGGTGGTGGGAGTAGGAGGCCCAGCCCCACTGCTGGAATTGAACCTCCGTCCCAGTGGGCCGCAGTCCCGCGCACAGCCACTACGCCACCGGGGCTCAGCCCAGTTTCATATTCTTGGACTCAAAGATCTTTACTCAGAAATGTACTCAAAATGTCACTAGTTTGTTTATCTGGACAATATTAGCCCTTCCATGGCAGGCTATAGGAATTTATATACAGAAACATTATAGGCATTTGTTTTTAGTTCACACTCCAGTGCCTCAAAGGTATTTACATTTTTAAATACTGATTCCTTCATACTCATGTTGTTAGTAGCAGCTCACTAGACTTACAGAAATGGCATCAGAACCAACAAACTTGTTGTTTCCTGTTCGTTCATATTTGAATAGGCCGTACCTTGATTTTTCATGTGAGAACTGTTGTAATTTTAAATGCCAGTTTTAAGATGGACTATTTTACTAGGTTTTTTTTAATGGAAGATGAATGCAAATGACCGTATCTCTAGGTTCATGTTTTATCTTTTGGTTACAGTTACAATTGCTCGAGCAATTGAGCTAAAGCATGCTCCAGGACTAGTTGCTGCCTTGGCCTATGAAACCGCCAATTTCTATCAAAAAGCTGGTAAGCTTATAATTCTGTTATTAGAATTTATAGTCTTTAGATTTTAAGATTTATCAGCTCTAGTCTACTAAGTAAGCAAAACAAAACTATTCTAGTATTGTCCATTTTTTAAATTAGAATTTATGCTTTATTAATACTGTCTTTTTAAAAAGAATTAAACTTTTCAGAATTAGTATGCCTTAAAACTCTTGAAATGGAAAGATTACTGCTATTCTTTTTAGCCAGTTATAGCTAATAATTGTAGTCGCTTTTTTTCTTTTTAAATTTAATGTATAAGGATACTATGCGTTGAGTCAGTGCCACAGCAGTGAGTTGGGAGTTTTTGTGATCTCACAGTGTTGTTTACTAGACTGTGCAGTTCTATTTAGGCTAGAAACTGAAATCAGGAGTTACCGTGACCAACCCATAAATTTATCTCAAGCAGGAGAGACACTAGAACTAGAACTCGGTTCTTCTGATTAGTCCATTTGTCTTTTAATTCAATTCTGTAGGAAACATATAGAAGTTTCCATTTATGAGATGGTTATTGTGGTAGTTGCTGGATACACACAGATAAATAGAGCAGATTGGGAGTCGAGAAGAAATAAACATGTAACCACATTATTTTGTAGTATCAAGCGAGATGATGCAGTCAAATGACCTAGAAAACTGGAGGACAGTGGCATTTAAGCCTTAATTTTGAAATAGAAAGTATAAGTGTACAAGGAATCTTTGGAGTCTAGTGGAACATCCCATTGTGTGTACATGATAAGAAAGAACGGAACACAATGTGGGGTCTTCAGGTGGCTGCCCTTGACTGACACTTAGGATGAGTGGTAGGAGGTTGGAAAAGTGTAGAACTCTAAGGACTTTGATCTGCCTTCAGAAGATGGGCTAGGAGAAGGAGTGACCTTGCTTAGGAGGAAATTGTTAGTGGGAAGAAGAAAGGATCAGAGCTTTGGCAGAGATAGGAAGTAGGGAGTAGAGCAGGGGAGATGGACTTGAGAGCTATCTGGCAGAATGCTGGGTAGGAGGGAGACTCACGTGTTCTAGACAAGAGTCAGTGATAAGAGAGAGTGAATGAGAATTAGAGTTTCTGGATGGGTTACTTTTTACATTGCTGAATTGTAAAATTGTTTTAAAATAGATGATAGTAATGAACACGTTTACTTTGAAAGTTGTAGACATACATTTTTGTCACGATCTGAAGCATAAGCTACTTTAACCGACGAATCAGAGTGCTGTCTTAACAGGTAGCTTAAAGCATATTTATGAGAAAATTACTTATTTACATAAGATGGGGTGTTTTTGTTGTTTTGATTTTATAACTACTTGAGCTTGGGTTTAAATCACGTTCTTTATTTAACCATCAAAACATGTGAACTAAAGAATCTAGTGAATCAGGGTGAAATTATATTTTGCTTTTTAAAATGTAACTTTAGATCATACTTTATCCAGTTTGGATCCTGCGTACTCTGCAAAATGGAGAAAATATCTTCACTTAAAAATGTGCTTCTACACAGCCTACGTAAGTATTTGTCAGCCTGATAACCTTGTTAATTACTGTTTTTTCCTCCCCTGGAGTGCTAGGTCTCACATCTCGCCTGGCCAGGTTCTTCAGTAGCATTTGATACATAATGGACAATTCTTTCTCGCTGTCCAGTAGTCACTGACTGTACCACCATGTTGAACTAAACTGGGTGGAAAGAGATTGTAAAGTTGGATTACAGCAATGGAATTGCTATTTAACTTGGAGATTTTGGCAAGCTTATTTGAATCCTCTCATTTCCTACAGATTTCCTCTATACAATTGGAAAGACCTGTCAAATTTTTAGAATTTTAATTTTAGAATTAACTTCCAATTTTAGAGGTGACCTGTCAGTCTGGTTATGCATTGGACTGCAATCCACAAGGTGGGTTGCTTGAAACAACCAGCTGCTCCATGGGGGAAAAAATAGGCTTTCTACTCTGGGAACAACTGATAGTCTCGGAAGCCCGCAGGAGGGGCAGTTCTGCCCTGTCCTAGACAGTCCAAGTGAGTCAGAACTGACTTGATGGCAGTGAGAATGGTCTTGTACTCAATGCACATACTTAGTGTTTTCTCATTTAGAATATTATGAGTTAGTAAAAAGCCTTTTTCAGATCTGAGTAGATAATTTTATCTCTTAAGTTTGTGATCTGTTTTCAATCAACAGTTTGTGTAACTCCTGCCTTGACATAGACCAATGTTACCCAAAGTGAGTAATAACTGCCCCCTGGGGGAAAAGTGATGGAACAATCCTGGGACCGTAGAAGCAGATACCTGTACTTTATCCTGGATTATAGGCGTTTGTACAAAAATTTAATTGCCAGGGGATCGCTGAGGAATTTCTTTCTGAAAGAGCAGTAGACAAAGTAAGTGTGGGAACCTATGACAGACACTTAGTGAACATGTCTGTCTTAGCTGCATAGTAGTGCTTTATCAGAACTACCACCAGTGGGTGGCTATACCAAGCAACAACTATGTTTTCACAGTTGAGGAGGCTAGAAGTTCATTCAGAGCAGCTACTGAAGCAGAAGGCCCTTCCCTCTTTGTCTCTGCTTCCTGGTTCTGTGGCAATCTCCATGGAGCTTGGCATCTGTCTTCAGAGCTCTTGTGCCCACTTGTTCAGTGTCTCTTACCTCTCAAAAGAAACTGACTCAAAATACACCTTATATTAATCCTGCATCATTAAAAATACCATAACAGGACCATCTGTTCACAAGTGAGAGTTTAGCTACTGGCATAGAGGTTATATATTTTAGGGGTACATAATTTAGTCAGTAATATTCCACTTTTGGGCCCCCAACAGTTTTGTTTTTGCTATACACAAAACATTTTACACGCTTTGTAATCCATCCCTTTCAAATAATATAAAGGGTCACAACACTGTGTGATCCCTGCCTCATTAACATAACTAAGACAAAACCACAGGCATCACTCGCTGACTCAATGCCATCAACCTGATTCCAACTCCTGATTACCCTAAAGGACAGAGCGATGGTGTCCAAGACTCTTTAAAGGATTAGAAAGCTGCTTTCTCCTGAGGAGCAGCTATAATTGCAAACTCCTGCCGTTGTAGTCAGCCGCTCAGCATTTAACCCACTCTGCCACCAAGGCTAAGGACTTGTATGTGTGGGATTATCGTACATATTGTAAATCTAAGCATCTATATAGTAGAAGAAAGCAGTAAATGCTCTGCTCCCTGACTGTGGTTAGGAGGTTCGTTTGACTCAAGGTTTGACCTAATTCCACCTATTATATAGTCCCAATGAGCGGAGAGTCGAGAAAACTTGATTAGGAAATATAAAAGATCGCATTTATACTTTTAAACAGTAGACAAGGCACGTATTCATCTGATGTGTATTTAAGACAATGAAAGTGGAGAGAATCATTTAGGAAAAGAGTGAATAAGAAATTTGTTTCTTTCACCAGGCTTACTGTTATCATGGTCAGACTTTGTTGGCTAGTGATAAGTGTGGTGAAGCAATCCGGTCTCTCCAAGAAGCAGAAAAATGTAAGTATCTCTGCTAACAAATTAACTCCCTTTGGGAAAACAAATGCCTTATCATGAAGGGAAATGGGAGGTTAAAAAGATTTGGACTGACTCGATGAAAGAAAATGGGAGTTGGGTTAGGTAATTAGAGAAATCTCTGGAAATGTAGGACCTACAGAAAATATACAGGTTTTAGTTATATAGTTCTTGGTATTGATACTATACTAAGTGAAGAGCAGTAAAATTTACCCTTTTTTGTTTGAAATGAGTTGTTTGTTGCTAAAGAGTCCAAGTCCGTTTTAGTTTTCTCTCTTTTTTTTTTTTTTAAAGCCAGTCAGACCAATATTTGAATTGAGGGTTAAGAAATCTGGGTTTTTTTTTTTTTTGTTTTGTCTTCAAAGAGGCAAATCATTTTTTATTTAAAGCTTTTTAATATAAATAAATTAAACCCACACAACTTTGTTTTATTCTGTGTCCCTCACTTCTGTAGTCTATGCAAAGGCCGAAGCTTTATGCAAAGAGTACGGTGAAACCAAAGGCCCTGGGTCAACAGTCAAGCCTTCTGGACACCTGTTCTTTAGGAAGCTTGGCAATCTTGTGAAGAATACCCTAGAAAAGTGCCAACGGGAAAATGGGTTCATGTAAGTACAGCTTTTGTAGATCCTACTTGCACCATGCTTTCTGTTATTATCTCTCTATTCTTAAAACTTTATGTTGAATTGCATTTAAGAGGACATTAATTTTCTCTCCTAATTATATAAAATCAAGAAAATACCACAGTAAAAAAAATAGATAACAAAATCTTCTTGGAGTCTCCCCGGGCGGGGCAGGAGGGAACCTTACTAACGGGATAGTACCCCAAACTCACAGAGCTCCATCAAGCCAGTGCCGACTCGCAGCAGCCTCAGAAACCTACAGGGGCAGTTTTCCTGTCTCAAAGGGTCGCCACCAGTTGGCATTGACTCTATGGGCAATAAACTTGGTTTTCTCTTTCGGAGCAACCCTACAATTTCCATAATAATAAACAGTAATCTACAAATGAGTACGTAGGCAGGCCTGCAAGCCAAATAGATCCGGGCAAGGTGAACAGGGCTGCATGCACAACCTGTCTGAGGAGGCTTCGAGAAGTTTGCGGAAAAGTGGCATTATCTTTTCTTTTTTTGGGGGAGGGGCGGGGGGGGGCATCACTGCTCTCTGGTGGTGGAAGTAGGAGGCCCAGCCTTTGCTCCTGTGGAGTTGCTGCTGGAATTGAACCTCCATCCCAGTGGGCCGCAGTCTCACACACAACCACTACACCACCGGGGCTCAGCCAAAAATCTATTTCTTAAGTTTATCTTGGACCCAATTCTATGTTGATTTTTAAACATTTAAAATTTTAGTTGTGAATTATTAACGTACAAGGGTAAGTAAAAAAATTGCTATGAAAACATGAGAAACTTTTTTAAAGGAAAATATCAAAATGTTCATTTTCCATCTAGGTGAGTACACTTCTGAGATTGTATTTCTGTTTCTCTAACCCTTTCCCAAACAATCCCATGATCTTTGATTTACTCTGTCCAAGCAGCAGGGTGGGCATCTTCAAGAGACTCAGATTGTATTGTTGTTTCAGTGTTCTTTTATTTATTTATTTTGCATTTTTTTAAATTCATTTTCTTTTTTTAATCCTTTTTTGGGAGCTTTTACAGTTCTTATAACAAGCCGTACATCAATTGTATCAAGCATATTTGTACATTTATTACCATCACCATCTTCTAAATGTTTACTTTTTTGTTTGAGCCCAGTTCCTCTATCAGTTTTGTATCAGTTCCTCTTTTTTCTCTCCCTGCCCCCACAGTCTCTGTCGTTTATCCCCCCTGGGGGACCTATGCATCAATAATTGAGATCAGGGTTGAGCCCCGGTGGCGTAGTGGTTGTACGCGAGACTGCGGCCCACTGGGATGGAGGTTCGATTCCAGCTCCACGGAGCAAAGGCTGGGCCTCCTACTCCCACCACCTGAGGGCAGTGATGCACAAAAACAAAACAAAGCAAAAACAAACAAAAAAAAAAAAGTAAAAAAAATAAATAAAATAATTGAAATCAGTTCCCCCTTCCGCCCCCACATTCCTCCTGCCCTTCTGGTATCGCCACTCCCATTTCTGCTGATTAGATATGTTGTGAGCGGTGAGTGTACATTCTCTGTTGGAGCCAGAACTGAAAGGCAGGACTGGAATCATTATAGTGGGGGCAGGTAACGGTGAAGCGGCATCAAAGAACCAGAAGAATGCGTTGTGTTTCTTTGATGTCACGCTGCGCTCTGGCTGACTCATCCCTTTCTGGTGACCCTTCTGTGGATTGTCCTATTGTCCACAGGTGGATTTTTGGAGTCCCTCTTCTGACCCTCCTCGTTCTCAACAATGGTTTGGTTTGGTTTGGTTTGGTTTGGCTTTGCTTTGCTTTGTTTGGGGTCTACTGGGGCCTGTCTCGTGATTCTGAACTGAAGGGTGGATGTAGTAAAATTTCCTAATGTTGTTAGGACAGCCTCAAGAAGGAGCATTTGTATTGTCACAATTGAAAAAAAAATTCCTGAGCAAAACTCGGTTAAAATGTATTTTTTTTGGGGGGGATGGGGGGGCATCACTGCTCTCCGGTGGTGGGAGTAGGAGGCCCAGCCCCACTGCTGGAATTGAACCTCCGTCCCAGTGGGCCGCAGTCGCGCGCACAACCACTACGCCACCGGGGCTCAGCCCTTAAAATGTATTTTTTAATAAGCCCCACTCTCATCCTGTACCCTTTGAGAAAATTAAGATGACCCCTTTGGAATCTCAGTCAACCGTCACCATAACTGGCCCAGCAGGTCCCCTCAAAAGTCACTGTTTTGATTGGACCCTTTAAAAAAACAAAACAAAGCATTGTTCCCTTGCCAGTCTTGCTCTGGATGTTAAGTACATGTAGCCTGCATTTCCATGTTCATCTCATGGGCTCAGCTATCTCTAAAGCAAGGAAATCCGCTTCCTCACATCAAGTGGTTTTCTGTTATAAAATGAGTTGGCTGAGCCCTGGTAGCATAGTGGTTCAATGTGGGACTGGGGCCGACTGGCTTGGCGGTTCAAATCCAGCAGCAGCAAGGTTGGGCCTCCCACTCCTACCGGAAGGCAGTGATGCCTTAAAAAAAAAAAAAAAAAAAGAGTGGTGCTTACGATGTTGCTTGTCTCCTTAGGCAGGTTGGTAAGGGTCAATCGTAGTTTTGCCTTTATAACATTATTTCCCTTCATAATTTGAGGGAGCTCATTTTGCTTCTCTAAACAGACCTAGGGATTTAGCTCCCATTGCTTTGCTTGGGAAGTCCCCAGAACCCCTTAGATAGCTTAATTAGGTTTGGGGGCTACTGACTGCAAGGCAGCAGTTCAAACCCAACCACAGCGCTGGGGGGAGAAGAATTAGACTCTGCTCTCATAGGATGTACTGTCTCAGGAGCTGTGCAGAGCCGGGTCACCGAGCCAGAATTGAATTGACGGCAGTGCTAAATTGGTGCACTCTGTGTCAGCCATTCCATTGCTTTGTAAGCAGCAAGGTTTCTCGACTGTCTTGCTTATCTGTAAGATGTCTTATTTTTTCATTGTCTCACTTGGGTTCTTCAATATAAGCACTCAAATAGTTACTGAATAAACAAATGAAATTATTACTTAAATCTCCTTTTTCAGTTACTTCCAAAAGATTCCAACAGAAGCCCCACAACTGGAACTCAAAGCAAATTATGGCCTTGTAGAACCTGTACCTTTTGATTTTCCTCCCACGAGTGCTCAGTGGACACCCGAAACTTTGGCTGCATTCGACCTCACCAAGAGACCCAAGGATGACAGTGTATGGGATTTGAATATTTCTCTTCCACTCCCAAAAATTTAAGCAGAGGATGCTGCTGGTTGACCTTTTGACATTTTCCTCTGTTTTGGTAGACTTAAATGTTTGTTTGAATGTTAATTAGTTGACTGTAAGAACTAATGTAGTATAGCATAGAACTTCCTTGGAGTTATCTCATTTTCTGTGTAATTGGCTATTAGTGTTGTTGACATAACTTCTCCATTCACGTCTTTAAAATGAGTTTCAAAGAACAGGCCTCAAAGGAATGACTCCATATTTATATTGCTGTAACAATATTGTTTTGTAACTTAGAGATTTTGAAGGTGTGACCTAAGTTCACTATTCCATGAAATTAACAGGAGTAAAATGTGACTGCATTTATATTCAAGTGATATATCATCTAAATTATATACTTATATCATTTAAAGCAAATGGTAGATTAAGTAGATATTTTAAGGGCTAATTACCCCAAAACTGGAAATCTGTGCTAAGCAATGAGAATGATCCTACTATTTTGAAATGAGATTGTTTTTATATAATACCCTTCCCAAACAAAAAACGTTATTTGGTAAAATATCTTTTATCCCATTCATTCCTAAAATAACACATTTAAGGAATAGCCTTTTAGAATTATAAATTATTTCCAAACATCAGGCTTCACTGGAATGTTACTGTGTGATTTTGTCTTAAATTGAATTGGTGAGTAGGTTGTAGAACGGCTTTGTTAATGTCACTGTTGTGCAATCTAATATTCTAAAACTCATTGCCATCGAGTCGATGTAGGACAGCGTAGAACTGCCCCTGTGCATTTTTAAGACTGACTCTTTACAATGTCCGGTGATTTCGAACTGCTGAGTTCTCAGTTAGCAGATGAACACATAGCCAACATGCCCCTGTGTGGTCTAGCACCCCAAAACCCCACCCCAGTTCATGGCCTTTCGAGTTGGTACTGACTCACGGTGATCTCTCCTTGGGAGCTGCTCGTGGTTTCAAACTGCTGACGATGCTGCTCACAGCCCACCTCGAAACCACTGCACCAGTGCAGTACAGCTGAAATGTCTGAAGTGTAAACATCTAATGTCTGTCTTCCGTCGTGTAGCCCATACTTACACTGTATTTTTCTCTCTCCTTAGACCAATCCCAAACCAGAAGAAGAAGTAAAACCTGTGAAAGAACCAGATATCAAACCTCAGAAGGACAGTGGGTGCTCTGTTTCCTAAAATTTGCTGATACAATGTGCACTTTGAATTTCTCTACTAGGAGATAAGATTAACAATGGAACCTTTCGTTCACATTTCTTTGAAATTTCTCCGAAGACTGTAGGCTGACTCATTATTTTCAGAGGGAACATGCCTTCAGTTTCTCTGTTCTTTATCTTTAATACAGCGGAGATATTTCCTACTTAGTTTCCAGACTCTCCTTTTTTTAATCAGGACAACACTGGAAAGACTTTACTGTGCCTCTAAAGGATATATTCAGGGAGGTTGGGTCTTTTATTGAAATATGAGCAGTTTCAGGTTAATATGTTAAGGATCAGAATCATGTGATTTCAGATATATTTTTCTACCTGTAAAAAAAAGTGTTCCCTTATTTGACAACAGGAATCCGTTTTTAAAGAGAGTATTTTTTCCCTTGGTGGCATTGTAGGTTACACATCGGGCTGCTAAGCACACTACAAGGTCAGCAGTTTGAAACCACCAGCCACTCCTTGGGAGCAAGGTGAAGCGTTCTACATTAACTTTAAAGACTTAAAGTCTCAGAAACTCAAGTGGGCACTTTTACCCTGCCCTGCATGGTAGATACAATGGCAGTGATTGAAATTATGTTCATTCTGGCAAATTCAACACGTTGGTCTGAATCATATATCATTTGGGAGGGGGGCCTTACAAAGATAAGATCATATATACAAATCCATTGCATATATTAGAACATACACTTTAATCCAAAGTCAGTGTTAAAACAAGTCTATTGAGACCATTTAAGAATGTAATTCCCTTCTGTTGGCCTTGTGCATCATTTCAGTCTCAGTAAACCTACACTGGTTTTTACAAGTCCGTTTTCTAGTAGATTTTTTACTTAGAGGATAGAACTTGGTAATAGTTCTTACTGCTTGAGAGAAGACAGCAGGAAAGTGTTTTTGATGTGACGTACTGCATGATGTAAAGAAAAACACTATGATGGGTTGTCCTGAGTAACACAAGCAGCTCTGCTGTTTTCTTAAGCCTCACTACTGATTTCCATGTACCTTGTTTTAATAGTTTTCTAATAATAAGTGTCGTGTCAGAATCATACTGCTTTAGGCCAAAGGCCATAGGAAAAGCTTCATTGAACAGATATAACATGATCTTAAAATAGATTGTATTGCTTGAAACAGTTTGGTATGTATACAGACTTGAGAAGGAGGGGCTGCCTCACACCCCAACAGTCACATCAGTGAGCATAACTGCTTTTGTAGCCAATTTTCCTATTATAAGTGGCAATTATGCTCGCATAATGAAAATCGTATTAATAGTGTATATGCATTAGAGCTTACTGTGTGTCAGACAATATACTGAGCAGTTAATAGATAAATCATTGACTCCAAATAACAAACCTATGGGAAATAAGCACTGCTATCAAATGAAAAGCTGTGTAAAGTGTTCAAACAGGAAGAAGCATCTCACACTGTACATTATGAATTGATGCTATGTTCAAATAAATGTTTTCTTGAACCATATAATAGAGTTCACCACACTCCTTTTTAAAGGGCAACGTAGTCAGCAGGGTTTTTTAGTTTTAATGTATGGAAATGCTAACAGAACATAGTGTGTGATATCTGAAGCTGCAGTTTCTAGAATAAATGAACGATAACGAAAGCTAATTTGCCTTGACTTCCTCTATGAAAAAGATTTTTATGTGACCCTTATTACAAAATCATATGTCTGTCTGCTGTGTGCCACTTAGAAGCGGTCGTTGTTACCACCAGTATCTAACTCTGCCCGGAAGACTTGTTCATCTTGGTACGAGTGCTTACCAACCTAGATGCTAAGTTTGCACGTTGGCATGTTTGTGGATCATATTTACCATAGAGGAAATGGAAACACATGTTTCGTGCTTCTGTAAAATGCAATAAGTGTTGGTATTATTTTAAATCCGTAGCTAACAGCATTGGCATGGGCAGATAATAATACATTTTAGTTGGCAGAAGTGGCACTATGAGACCAAAATATCCTGTTATATGTAGATTCTCTCTGACATGGAATCAGAATTTTTGAAGACTTAATAAATGTAAAGAGGCTACATGGAGATGTAACTATGGGTGTTAGCTATTACCTACATTTAATACTTAGTCTGAACCAGGTGACATCTGACATTTACATCTGCTGGAAGTGTTGTTTGTATAATTAGTTATTTATGAAAATAAAAGTATGCTTCGAATAACAGTGGCAGTTTTGTTCTTGATAAATTTTTGCATTTACTAAACAGGCAACGTTTTATGCAATGTTTTAAAGTGACAGTTATGTATGTGCTTCGTGTTTGGTGCTACTTGAGTTCATTTAATAGTCAACACTGTTGGCATGGTTCAGCTTCTACTTTTAGGCTGGTTGGTGCCCCTCACCACTTAATCTCAAAACAGGATTGTGCTTGGCCTTTACTTGATACATGACATTATCTCGTATGACAGTGTGATAAGCAGAACTGGAGAGTTTATCACTTCAGAGTAATACTCTAGAAAACGTATTTTGCCAACTTGAGATTGCATTTTCAGTCATTTATAAAGGTATTTGAGAGAAAGATGAGGTTCTCCACTCTCATAACAAGTTACAGTCTCAAATCCACAGAGACAATTCTACTCTCCTGTAGGCTCACGGTGAGTTAGAACTGACTCTGAGATAGTGAGTGTGGTTTATAAAGGGTTTGAAATAAAGCTTTAGGCATACTTATTTCCCAGAATAATAGTGCTTTATTGGTTACTGCATTTCTTGATCTTTTGATATATGTATAAAATAAATTTTCATGAACAAAAATCTAATCTTCGTCTTTGAGGGTTGGGAATATTACATGTCAGCATAAATATGTATTTTAGTATGCAGCTACGGCGATTAATTGGATTATGTCCCCATAAAACTTGTGGGATCCTCATTAAGTTTAGTAATTGTCTTTGTTATAATAATGAGACCGAGTAGGCGTGGGGTATGTTTTGAATCAGAATCATTTTAGATATAAGCGATTTAACAAGCAAGTGAGAAAGGAGACTTGGGGGAAGAGAAGCGCAAGCCACCTGAGGACTACCCAGGAGCAAACGGACGCTCACAGGCATGGCTCTGCCTCTAGAGCAGACAGAGCAGGCCTTCCCTGAGAGCCGGCACCTGGGGCGTGGACTCCACACTCACGAGACTGAGAAAAGGGATGTGTTGGTTAGGGTCACCACTTGTGTTCGTGCTCCAAAGACCTGTACGTCCAGTACACCCATCATGAGTCAGGCAAGGCCTGTAACCCCCCTAGAATTTTAAGATTTTAATTAAAAGTTTTTATGGGGATTCTAGAGAGATCAAAATAGTTGACCTGGTTTAGAAGCTGACTCTGAACTACAGAACAGAAAACCAGATTTATGTTTAATCCTAAGGCCCAGAGTTATTAATTACACTCTTGACTGTATCAAGTTTGAGGGAGGTGTGGACTCAACCAGTGACTTTCCAGAAAAAACATTAGCTCATATGGCTGTGTTGAGTTTTTGACATTGACCCAATGATCTCAGTCTGCTGCGTAGCTCACTGAGAGGACCTGGGTGCTCAGCGCCAGCCAGGGGCAGTCGCTTCTGGGCCTCCCGGGCTCCTCTATTCGACCCCGTGGTGTGAACAAAGAACCATGGGAAAGTCGAAAACGGAAACACAGGAGGCAGGTGTGTATGTAACGCCACTGTCACTCTTCCACGTGGTGCATGTGCACAGTTTAATACTGAAAAGAAAGCAAGAATTCTGCTGAATGATCCATCAGAAGTTCTCCAGCTCGGGCACGGTAGTTTTCCTGTTCAGTTGCTCATATTCCTTAAACTGAATCACTGGCCTCCTGGGTCACTGTTACCGCAGATGGAGCAAAGGTAAAGACTGCGCCCTGCAGGGCCTTTGGATTGCCTCTGGGGAACAAGAGGAAGAGGAGGGGAGTGAGGGAGCGTGAACTATGACCTGGAAAACATGCTACATAGCTTTCATGTGATTGCCCACCACCAGTGCTCCTGCGCTTTCCCTACTCCATCTCAAGCATTTTGGTTTTGGTTTTTGGGGCCCTCTGGTGCTGGGAGTAGGAGGTCCAGCCTTGCTGCTGGATTTGAACCTCCAACCCAGTGGGCCACAGTCCTGTTCACAACCACTACCTGCTCACAACCACTACGCCACCGGGGCTCAGCCCCTCAAGCATTTTTTTAGGTAAATGAAAACAAAACTAGAAAGTGGTAGACATTATACCATTCAGATGTTAAATGCCAAACTACAGAACCTCCATGTGATCACGATACAGATCACAGTGCTCTGAATGAAGGAGTTGATGGAAAGTGAAAAGCCCTACTGGGACAGCAATGGAGAAGCAGCATCAGGATGGTGCTGTCTGACCCCGCCACACCATAGTAAAACACTGAGGATTAGCGTTAGGAAGGAAACAAAACACTTAAGGGTGAGCAACAGAACAGCAGGGGGAGCAGAGCATGGAGTTCCGAAGGGGGTTCCAAGGATATACTTTGGGGCCAGGGTGTGGCACCACATTGGACTCAATGGTGGATACTTAACAGAGGTCAACGAACAGACCTTGAACTATTTTGAGTTTTTAAAAATTTTTTTTACTTACATATTTTTTTCTGGACATTGGGGTTTTTTTTTATGTTGTCAATGTTTTGTTTTCTTTGGTTGCTTCATCTTAAGATGTCTTGTTTTTTTGTACCTATTATTATCTCTGCAAGTCTGTCAAGATAGGCTGGAGGAACAGCCTGGAGGAGAAAAAAATGGGACTGATGGTTCGGGGTGGGGGTGGGGGGGGGCAGGGGAGGTGGGGGAAAGAAGGTGGTGTTGACCAAACCAGGGATAAGGGAACAAATGATTCTAAGTCAGTGATAAGGTGGGTGTGAGAGGCCTGATAGGGATTGATCAAGAGCAATGTAACAGAAATTACTGAAACCCAAATGAAGGCTGAGCACGATAGTGGGACAAGTGGAAAGTAAAAGGAAATGAAAGAATTAGGAGGCAAAGGGCATTGATAGAGGTCTAAATACAGGCATGTACATAGGTAAATATTTCTATGTGATGGGGAAATCTATATGCATATACTTAGAGTATTAAGACAACAGATGGGCATTGGACCTCCACTCAAGTACTTCCTCAATGCAACAGTACTGTTCTAGTAAATTGGCATTCCATGATGCTCACCTCCCAAACACAATCGCTGAAGACAAATGTGTGCATAAGCAAATGTGGTGAAGAAAGCTGATGGTGCCCAGTTAACAAAAGATATAGTGTCTGGGATCTTGAAGGTAAACAAGTGGCCATGTAGCGCAGAAGCAACAAAACCCACACAGAGGAAGCACACCAACCTGTGTGACCACAAGGTGTCCAGGGGATCAGGTATCAGGCATCAAAGAACTAAATATTATATCATTGTAAAGGAGGGAGAGTGCAGATTGGGGACTCAAAGCCTATCTGTAGGTAATGTGACATCTTCTTACAGAAGGGTCGGGAGGAGGCGAGCTAGTCAGGGTACAGTAGCAAAAATGAAGTATGCAACTTTCCTCTAGTTCTCAAATGCTTCCTACTCTTCTCCCCCCCCCCCCCCCACTATCATGATCCCAATTCTTACAAATCCAGCTAGACCAGGGGATATACACTGGTACAGAGAGGAACAGGAAACATGGGGAATCCAGGACAGATGATCCCCTCAGGACCAGTGGTAGAGTGGCGATACCAGAAGGGTTGGGGGAAGGTGGGGTAGGAAAGGAACAGATTATAGGGATCTACATGTGAACCACTCCCTGGGATATGGACAATGGGGAAGTGGGTGAAAGGAGACATTGGACAGTGTGCAATAGGACAAAATAACGCAGGCAAGTGGGGGTGCTTGGCACAGTATATGTAACTATGTATTGAACTATGTATGATGAGAAGCAATGTACGAAACCCCAATAAAATGATTAAATAGTAAATAATAATAACATCAAGGGCTTATGAAGGAAGGAGGAGCGGGGAAGGAGGGGCTTAAGGGCTTAAGTATAAAGAAAATGTTTCAAGAATGTGCTTTGCTTACAATAAATGTATATATTGATTGTGACGAGTTGTATGAGACCTCAAAATGATTTTTAAAATTTTTTTATGAAATGAAATTATGAGCATGTTAATGTAATGAAAGCGAGCTGAACCCCGGTGGCATAGTGGTTGAGTGTGGGACTGCAGCCCACTGGCTTGGCTGTTCAAATCCAGCAGCAGCTCTCCAGAATCAAGGTTGGGCCTCCCACTCCCACCAGAGGGCAGTGATGCCCCCCCAAAAAAATGTAATGAAAGCATTAAGGATAGTCATTTTAAAAGCAGGAAATATAGAAATCCCTGACTAAAATAAATATGTGTTTCATTTATTACACAAATAGATAACTGAGGTCCAGTGATGTGTCACTGTTGTAAAAGCAGACGATAAACACCAGTTAACAATTAAGAACCCCTCCCTGAATCTCCCTTCATGTCTGCAAATGAACTCACCCCTTGGCTCATATTTTGGCCCAAACATCTCTAAGTCAAACAATAACACTAGTGAAGTAAGCCCTTATTAAATAATGAACTGTTTGAGATCAAAAGGGCAGCATTTACCCCAAGGCCACGTTCATAAGCATTAGGAAGGAGAACGAGGACAGGAAGCCAGAAGGAAGTGAGCTAAGTGATACTGTGCTGGGGTTATAGCAATGCCATAACACACAGTGTGTATGCAGTAAGTGGAAAACTAGTCTGTTCTAAACCTTCCCTCAATTCACAATAAAAGTTGTTTTGAAAGTGGAATAAACTGACAGCAGTTCCTCTAACACACACATGAGAACTTTTAAAAGGCAGAGAATAAATGGCGACAGTATAAAGTATAGCCGATATGAATTGTTGTTCATTTAGAAATTGTGAGCGGATGTGTATGGCTGTGTATATGGACAACAGAAATAGAATTATTCAAAGCAAAAGCCTCCCTCTATACGCATGAGCATGACAGATAAGAGAGACAAGATCGAGAGACGAATCACGGACAAGACAAGATGGCAGCGTCTGAGGAGCTGGGAGAAAAGCCACACGACTCTGCCCCCATCTAGCCAGACCTCTGAAGCTGGAGAGGTCACATGGGGGGCCCTGCCAGCGATGAGTTGTTTCTGCCACCACTGGATGCTGTTGATGGACACTGAGCCCTGGAAGCGAGGAGCAATGGGAGCCTGCCAGGGCTGGGAGTCTGTACCCACTGACCTGTGACTTGGGACCCGCCTCATTCCAGCACTGACTGTCTGCATCGTACTGCTTTAGAACTTGGACTAATGTCTTTATGCTGAAGAAAAGAGCCACGATCTATATGCTCACCGGCAAGCCTGCAGAGACGTCCACACACAGCTCAGTGGAATCCAACTCAGCGACCATGCACAACAGAGAAGACCTGTTCTGTTAGAAAGTCTTTGTGGGAATGGACTGCTGTATCTTTCTCCCTCTCAGTGACTGATAGATTCAAGCCACGGACCTTTGGGTTAGTAGCCAGGTCAGGACTCCTTTAAGACTCCCACCCCAGAGGCTAACTGAGCCAGCATTTTTGAGCACATGGTGCTACCCTGTGTGTGTACAAGGGGTCGTCTTCCAATCCCAGTGGTGAGTCATTGACTAAGAGTACCAGATGCATGAGTCTACCAGCTCATGCCCAAGGTCTTAGGGATCAGCCTTGTCTGGCCCCCTCTCTTGCTCAGAAACTATACCCACCCCAGCTGCCCAGTTTATATTTCCCCAGGAATTCCATGAGAGGTCTATCTAGTTCTACAGGCCAGAGCGAGTACAGAAGCCCTGCCTTGAGAACGGGGTCCCACGTAGGATGCCAGCTGAGGACAGGCGGAATGAAACCCTGTCAGGGAAAGTGCCACTTGCCCTTCCCACCAGCCACACAGGCCACGGTAACCCTGTGCTCTAGGCTCATCCAAGAAAGTGTTCTGAATCACCCTTCATACGTCCCCCCTCCTGACTGTCAGCCTGTCATACTCTGGTGGCTTGTGGGTTGCTGTGGTGATGGCCCCTGTGCCACCTGTATTTTAGACACCAGGAGGTTTGCCCATGGTGGACGGGTTTCAGCAGAACTTCCAGACTAAGACATACTACAAAGAAGAATCTGGAGATCCAACTCACAAAACATCACCCAATGAAAACCTCGCAGACCATAGGAGGTGTGATGGATAGGCTTTTTATGCCAACATGGCCACAGAAGATAGGTAGGTCTGTTGTGACAGCACAGCCAATGAACACACAGGATCAATTGAAAGGTGGAGATAGGAAGGGCTTAGTGAGTCCCGCACTTGCTCTTGTTCTTAGACCTTCAAACCAGCCACCTGCGTTGTTCGTTCTGTGCCTCCATCTCCAAGCAGCACTACCCATGGGACACCTAATCATGGACTGTGTAGCTGTGAGTTGAGGTTCCTTCAAGTCCTGCTTTGCCACACTCCAGGAATACACATCTCTTGAGCTGGGACTGTTGGACTCTGTCATCTGGCTGACTGTTGGTGGACTGCTTTGCTGTTTGCTGCTTGTGGCCGGTTAGCCTGAATTGCTCCACAGAGGACTACTCGGCAGCCCTTAAGACTCGAAGGACTGCCCATCTACTAGCTGTCTCACGCCAGTGAGTTGCCCTGAGCAGTTTGTACTGCTTTCTAGATTCGTTAATTGCTTCTTATATATCCTCCTATCTATATAAATATATAAAGAAAAAAAGAGACAAGACCCAGGTTAGGTGAAGATTAGGGAAAGTAAGATGTTGAGCATGGAACTTGCTTTGAAAGTGAGGGACCCTGGGTAGGTTCTGTTTGCTTAAAAGGCCTCAAGGAAATAGAACAGCCTAAGCAAAGAAAAAACTCTGACCACAGCCAGCTTTCACAGTAAGATCAGGGTGGTTGTGATGTGAGAAGGGATGGGGGAGTGGTACACATGAGGTCAGGAAAGTATAGGAGCAGAGGTACTGCCTTGTGAGCATTTTCTGATGGGCATGGGACTTGCCAAGCATTTCCCTACAACCCCCACACATACAATTAAGTCATAAGAGTTGACGGGTCATCACCCCGATCCGTTTCAAAATGTTCTCTCCTCATCCTTGTTAGCTCCCTGAAAACCTCCCTGTCATTCCCGTAGGCAACTGTCGATCGAGTAGCTGTCTCTATACTTATGTTGGATTTCATAGGAAATCATACAAAGCAAACAGGAAGCAAATGACAAACAACAATGACTAGTCCGAATAGAAAAAGGTTCGATTGAAAAGGAAGAAAATAATAAAAAGTGAAATTTAAAAGTCGGTCGAGAGGGAGATGAAATGATATCACCAGGAGTTTGAGGCCGAGGTCTAGCTTGATGTAACAACTCCAGCTGCTTATAGGATCTATCTTGTCTGGTGACAGGGTGAAATTGGGGCAGCCACCGCAAGCAATCAAGGTGAGAGAAGCTGGGTTAGAGCAGGGTGATGTCACGGAAGTGATCTGGACATTTGTCTGCTGCTCAAATAATCTGAAAAGTTGAACTACATGGGTAGGAACAGACCTTCAAGGTGGGAAGACAACAGCTTGTGATTTGCACGTGACACAACCTTGCTTGTTGAACTTGAAGAGTACTTAAAGCACTTACTGATGAAAGTCAAAGACTACAACTTGCAGTATAGGTTATACCGCGACATGAAAAAGCCTTACAAAGGGAACAATAAGCAACATCATACCCACACACAAAAGTATTGACACTGTCAAAGATTCATGGAAACGGACCGTGAAATGCCAAAAAAAAAAAACTTAAGCAGACAGCAGTCAATCGAATAACCTATTGCATTCGGCAAACCTATTGCAAAAGACACCTTGAACCTGTTAAAAAAAAGATGTCACTTTGAAGAGTAGGCGCCCCTGAACCATTCATGGTATTTTCAGTTGCTTCATTTGCATGTGAAAACAGCATGAAGAAGGTTGAAGAATTGATATTTTTAAATTGCACTGTTGGTAAAGAATATTAAATTTACCCTGGAACTCAGAAGAATGAACAAATTGGTGATGAAAAATACATAAGCATAGTATTCCTTAGACTTAAGGATGGTAAGATTCCATCTCACAGACTTCAGCTATGTGATCAGAAGCGACCAGTTCCTGGAGAAGATGACATCATGATTGATAAAGTAGAGGGTCAGAAGACTGCCAGTGAGATCGACTTACCCAGCGGCTGCAACAATGAACTTAAACAGGATTGTAGGGATGGAGGGAGACGAGCAGTGTTCCATTTTGTGGAACATGGGGCAACTGTAAGTAAACACTAAGTCAACAGCACATGACAGCACAGAAATAGAAGAATCAAAGGTGACTCCAAGACGTTTACCCTGAACAACTGGAAAAATGGGAGAGCCATTTGTTGCACAGGGGAAGACTGCTAGGAAAGTTTGTATGACTGTAAGCAGGATGGAGTGTGCAAAGGGTTAGACACCTCAGAACTGAGATGTCTATTAGACATTGGGTCTATGAGTCTTTAGGAAAGACGTCTCCCTTGGAGATAGAAATGCTGGGATTATCTGTGTGTGTTTCCAGATGCCATTGGCTAGATCCCAACTCATAGCGGCCTCATGAGTGTCACAGAAGACTGTGCTTCAATGGGTTGTTGATAGCTGAGAGCTTTTGGAGGTAAATTGCCGAGCCTTTCTTCTAAGGGGCCTCTGGTTGAATTTGAACTGCCAACATTTCAGTTGGTAGGCAACACTTTATGATTCATACCAGGAACTCCTCATCCGTGTGTGGGCAGTATTAAAAGCAAAAAAGCAAATACCATCATCCCTAAGAGACTAAATGGAGAGACAGAACTCAATTGCAATAAGCCCTGAAGTACCATCTTGAGAGGTCAGCAAGGCTATAGGATCTATTATTTATCCTAGATACTTAAGAATTAGCTATGATTCCTTTGGTTCAGCGTTTTTTAATAAACAGTAGGAGTAGGGTTGCTCATCAGGATTAAATCGAGATAAGCAAGTTGTCTTCTGAAAGTTATAGCACCAAACATCCAAATCTGATTAGTTGGTGTAAAGTCCCAGTGCTTTTGTAAATAAAAACAAGTAGAATCCAGACTGCCTTAGCAGTATCGAGCCCCTGCTACTTTGACAGGCACTTTCATTGTGACCACCGGCCCCTCCATGGGAGAAAGATGACACTTTCTTTTCCCCTAAAGACTTTCAGTATCATAAATCCATAGGGGCAGTCCTACCCTGGCCTATATGGTCACTATGAGTCAAAACCCATTCTATGGCAGGCAGTGAGATTGGTTTGCGTCATTGAGAAGATGAATTTTACAGAATGGCCTAAATTTTCCAATAGGTGGCAGAAAAATATCACAAAATAAATTGTCTGTCTTGATTGGTCTCTGACCCTGTCTTTATCTGTGCATCTTTCTCTGTACTTCTCTAGAAGCCCTCTGAATTCAAAGAAGTATATGCTTACATTATTAATATCATGAGGAAGAGAAAATGCTATTCTGGGAGCCATCAAATACTGTTACACTGTAATATAGTGGGGTGAGTCAGTTGTGTGGTTTGTGTGCGTGTGCATGCGTGCGTGTGCACGCATATTTCATTATCTTGGAAAAGTATACCGTTGGAAATGGATTTGAATGGAGTGACTCTACTGTAATGAAACTTCTAGATCTTTTTGCTTTCTTTAAATATTATTTATTTTGTTGTTGCTATTTATATACACAACAAAACATGCCCCAACTTCACAGTGTCTCTGGCTACAACTTGGTGTCATTGATTATATTTTTGGAGCTGTGCAACCATTCCCCCCTCCTTCCTGTTTTGTCCTCTCATTAACAGAAACATAATACCCCTGCCTACTCCTTGTCTCAAAGAACATAATGCTCAAGACAGATAATGCTTTGCACCCAAAGCTAAGCTATTTGGGGGTTTTAAGGAGACTTAAGGAGATATTTTCCAGCAGTATAAGATTCTCTCAAGACAATAATTTCAGAAGTTCATCTCACCTTCATGACTTCAGTAAGTCTGGGGAAATGATGAAAATTGATTTGGTATATTTCCCCTTTTGGCCAGGAAACTTCTATGGAATCTTTGATCAAAATGTTCAGTCATAGTAGTTTATTCTATCAGAGTAGATCTTTGGGGGGGTGTTCTTACAGCTCTTATAACAATTCATACATCAATTATATCAAGCACATTTGTACATATGTTGCCATCATCTTTTCCAAAACAGTTTCTTTCTTCTTGAGCTCTTGGCATCAGATCCTCTTTTTCCCCCCTCCCTTCTCCACCCTCCCACCTTCATGAACCCTTGATAATTTATAAATTATTTTCATATTTTATACCATCCACTGTGTCCCTTCACCCATTTTTCTGTTCTTTCTTTCTCTCTCTTCTTCCCCCAACTTCTCCCTACCTTCATGATATCACTACCCTTATTATTGATCCTGAAGGGTTTACCTGTCCTGGATTCTGTGTGTCGAAAGCTCTTATCTGTACTAGTGTACATGCTCTGATCTAACCAGATTTTTAAAGTAGAAGCCATGATAGTTGGGGGGAGGAAGCATTAAAGAACTAGAAGAATGTAATGTTTCATAGGTACTATACTATACTCTGGCTGGCTCTTCCCTTCCTTGTGACCCTTCTGTGAGGGAATATTCTATTGTTTATAGATGGGATGGAAATGGTTATTTGTTTAGGATCTTCTGTGGCCTGATACCTGATCCCATTGTCAACTTGTGATCACAAGGGCTGTTGTGTTTCTTCCATGTAGGCTTTGTTGCTTCCCTGCTAGATGGCTGATTCTTTAACTTCAAGGTTTTAAGACTCCAGAGGCTATATCTTGTAATAGCTGGGCACCACCAGCTTTCTTCACCACATTAGCTTATGCTCCCAATTTGCCTTCAGCAACTGTGTTGCGAAGGTGAACATTATACAATGCCAGGTTATTAGAATAAAGTATTCTTGTGTTGAGGCAGGACTTGAGTAAAGACCCAGTGTCCATTTGCTACCTTAATACTTAACCTATGTGTTAAGTACTTAAATATATGTACATATAACTTATATCCTTATTTTTATATATTTACATATGTGCATGCCACTGTTTATATCTCAATAAATGTCTTTTGCATCCTAGTTTTCCTCCATTTCCTTTTACTTTCCTCCTGTCCCATTATTACGCTCAGCCTTCATTCAGCTCTCTGCACTTCTTCTCGGCTACACTGTACTTGATTGAACCCCAAAAGTCATTTCATGCCCTCCTTGCCATTGATTTTAGATCTCTTGTTGTTCCCTTGTCATTAGATTTGTTGACTTCCCCTTTCCCTTTTGCCCACTATCTCCTCACCCCTGTCCCCCTAGAACCCTTGACCCTGTTGTTTCTTCCCCAGGATTGCTTATCCTGCCTATCTTATATGGATAGACAGGAGTCGGTGGGGGGGGGGGTGCGGGAAGGAGGGGAGGAATAACCTATGACTAGTTCCAAGTCTGTCTGGGAGTCCTTATGAATGTTTTCCTATTGGGTCTGAGGCAATGTCAAGCCCCATCCACCCAAGTCTCAAGTCTATTTTCAGAATTCCTTGGGGATTCGGTTGCTTTACTCCCCTTGCGGCTGTTGCTCTCCCTTTGTCTTACCACACTGTGACTCCAGTGCTGCCCCACCCTCACCCCCTAGCACTGTGGGTCAGTAAGGGGACATTGTGTCTCATGGTGAAAGCAACCCTAAGGTCCTCTCTATGCATTGATCGCTCCCAGCAGGAATGGTGGACCAGAATCCTCTCCTCTCCTCCCCTCCCCTCCTCTCTCTCTCTCCTTCTTAGTTTGCTCCCCTGTGGTCTAGGTCCTGCCACTCTCCGGTGCCTATATGTTCAGTCCTATCCTCGGTAGTGCATTCTTCTGGGCAGACAAGGGGGTGAACATGGCTGGGATAGGGGCCAGTCCCTCAGATTGATTAGTTCACTGCTTCCTGTCAGGCTGTTGCCCTCAAGGCTTGGCATACTAGGTTGAGGTCTTGTCCCTCTCTCCCTTTCCTGTGAAGACATAAACAGTATGATCCCCATGGTAGATTAGTGTGCTGTTTCCCCCTCCCCCAATCCATTTGTCTCTCTCCCTTTTTGTTATTGCCCCCACAGCCCTCCTTTCCCCTTATTTATGTTGGTATGTTGTGTGTATCAGTGAACTAGGTCTGTCCCCTGCCTGTGTGCCTGTCCCTCAGCAATTATGTTTTTCTTCTGCTCCCACTGTGCTGATTGGACCTACCTCAGTAGGCTGGTCTTTGTCCTTTTTGTGCCTGACTAACTTCCCTTAGCATAATTTCCTCCCACTCTTCCCATGAGACAAATGTGCTTCATGTGTGATTATCACTGTTTTTTAGGGGGTGCATAGTACTCCATTGTGTGGATGTGCCAGGGTTTTCTAATCCACTTTTCTATTGATGGAAATTTAGGTTGTTTCCAGGTCTTTGGGATGATGAATTGCACTACAATAATCAATGAAGTCCAGGTGGCCGTCCAAGTAGTTAGGCACCTTTCAATTCATTTGACAAAGGAGGTAGTTGTTCATGAAGATTATCAGTTACACATTCCATTTCCTCCTCCTAGTCTTAATTCACTTTCCCTTATTGCTCCATGTGAATATAGGCCCATTGTCCCTTGAATGACTGTTTGTACCCTTTAAGGCACAATACAAAGAACCAGGAGGTAAAACAGGACCCCTGAGCACGCTATTAGATCTGGGATGTTCTATGAAACCATGACCTTAACCTCCAGACTAGGGAATCACATTTCATAAGTTATTTGATCATACAAGGCATCTACTTAAAAAAAGAAATTTTTATTAAAAATCATTTTACTGGGGGCTCGTACATTGTTTTTCACAATACATACATAAACATACTTGCCAAGCACCTTCACATATCCGCTGCTGTTATTGTTCTCCAATCATCCGCCTTTCCCCTTGAGCCCTTGATATTGGCTTGTCCATCCCTTCCCCTCTCCCCCTGCTCTCCCTTCCCCACCAACCCTCAATACTTTATAAATTATTATTGTTCTGTCATATCTTACACTGTCCAACCTCTCCCCCAACATACTCCTTTGATGCCCATCCTTCCACTAGGAGCTTATGTGTATATCCTTGCAGTTGGTTCCGTCTCTCTACCGCACCTTCTCTCCCCCCACCCAGCAGCTCCAATCTCACCACTGGCCTGAAGGGACTCACCCATTCTGGTTTCCCCATATCTCCAGCTTCCTTCTCTACCAGTGAACTTTCTCCAGTCCATCTGGATTTGTAAGGTAGAGTTGGGGCCATGATACTTGGGGGGAGGAAGGCTTCAGGAACTAGAGGAAAGTTGTATGCATCATCACTGCCCGGCTGCACCTTGACTGGTCTGTCTCCTCCCCGTGACTCCCCTATAAAGGGTTGACCAATTACCCACCAGTGGGCCTTAGGTCTCCATCCATACCTGCCCCCTTTGGCCCCTCTTGATCAAACAGGCTGGTGTGCTTCTTTCATGTGGGCTTTACTGTTTCTGTGCTGAACTCATTTATCTTAAAGTCTTTGAGACTCCAGACATTCAATCATTTGATACCTGGGCACCATCGTTTCTTCTACTCTGTTTACCTTTGTATCCATTTGTCTTCAGCACTCATATTGGGAGTCAGTTGGTCCATTGATTTTGATTTTTGTTCTTTGATGCCTAATACCTAATTGTTTCAGCACCTCATGATCACACCAGCAAGTGAGTTCCTTTTATGGTGGATTTTGTTGCTCCTGAGCTAGATGGCTGCTTGTTTGTGCTCAAGCCTTTAAGACCCCAGATGCTGTATCTTTTGATAGCTGGGCACCAGCAGCTTTCTTCACCACTCTTGCTCATGCTCCCACATGTTCTCAGTGGACGCCTTGGGGATGTATGCAGACAGTGATGTGTGTTTTTTCCCCCATTTGATGTCTGTTGCCTAGACCCTTCACCACCTTGTGAACCATGCTGGCTGTTGTGCTTCTTCTGTGTGGGTGTGGTTTCTTCTCA
>PVJH01014470.1:0-56718 GCA_004026705.1 Nesogale talazaci
GAATTCACGAGGAAAGTCCAGCTCATCCTTTTACCCCCGCTGCACTCGAGACTGTGCCGCCCCGCCCCCTCCCAGCACCCCCCCCACACACACACACAAACACATACCCCCCCAAACTAAGAAAAGCCCCTTCCACCGGGGCCCACGGCGCAGTTGCTCCCGAAGGCTGGAGCCCAAGAGCAGAGAGGGCAGGCTGCAGGCGAGCGAGGCGAACTTCGCCCCGCACTTTCCGCCCTTGCGGCGCAGCGCCCGGCCTTACCCGCTGGTCCCGAGACCCCGTCCGCCTAGTGGAGCGCGCGGCGCGGGCTGCAGGGACGCGGCGTCGGGGCGGGCCGCCGGCAGCGGCCGCGGGTGCCGGGAGCCGCGACCTCTTCTCGTCCGAGCGAGTGCGGGCGTGGGCCGAGGGAGCCGGAGCGGGAGCCTGGGGAGGGGGAGCAGAGGCGCAGCATCTCCTCCGCCTCCTCCACGCCTCGGAAACGCCCCGCCGCCGGCGAACCGGGGCGCCCGCCGACTCGCGAGCCCGCGCGCGCCCTCGCCGCCCCACGGTCTCCGGGACCCCTCCGAGAGCTGCGTCCACACCTTCTGGGGTGGGGTGGGGGGTGGGGTGCGGCTGGCGCGGCGGCTGAGGCGGGCCGGGGAGCAGGCTGGGAGTGAACTCGGTGTCGCACCCTCGCCGCGCCGCCCGGGCAACTCGCGCGGCCCCGGCTCTACCTTGGCCCGCAGCGTCGGCCCCGCCCCGCGCGCCCGTCACTCAAACCTTCCGGGGCTCCTGGAGCCCTGCGGATCCGGGACCCGGCTCTCCGCTCGCCCTCATTGGCCAGCCGGGCTTTCGGCCCCGCCCTCTCCCTATGGACTAAGTCGCTGGGGAGATCAGCGCCCCGGTTCCCATGACAACCGGCCCCTTGGGCCTGGCTTTTCGCGTTCTTCGGGCTAGCGAGGCGCTCGGGTTGGTGGCCGGCTCTCTGCGTTCCTAACTCCTGCTGCTGTGTCTGCTCCGAGCTTTAGGCTGTGCTCCAGCTGCAGCTGACTGTCTCCACACTTCCAACTTCAGAAGGAGAACTTTTATGGCCCTGGGGAGAGCGGGGGAGAGTGGAGACTCCTCAACTGCTGCCTCTGCGCTGATGAGGCTAATGAACCCTTCCCTCCTCTGGCCTCAACCGCCTGGCCAGATTCTCACCTGGTGGATCTGGGGCTTGGAGAAGGAGCGTCCAGTGGCTGGATAGCAACTTCGAAATGGCCAGGTCCACGAAGACAGTCCACTACATCAGCCCCTCGGTGTGCAGTCCTAGGTGAACCTGAACAGTTGTAAAATGATCTTCCTCAGCCCCAAATGTACCCTCAGGGAAATTCCAATATGATTGTGTGTGTGTGGGGGGGGGGGTATTCTTGATTTATTTTAGGCAGAAGCAATTCTTTAAAAATATATAATCAAATTTAAAAACCCATCTTCCTATAGAGGACTACACAATACTAGCTCTGCAAAAGTATGTCCTAGGACCTAGGGGCTGTTGCCGTCCTGCAAGCAGAGAGGAGAGATTCAATAATTAACACAACAAGCTTGTTCACAAAAATATTTTTATCATGTGGGTTTCACAAATGTGAGCTGCTTCTCAAAGGTATGAGGTAGCTCGGCGCACTCTGAGGAAGGAGTGTAGGGTAAATGTAGACTAGGACTTTTGGTGGATCTCTGCCGTGTCTGGTTCTAAAACGGAGTGACCTGCCTTCCCTGAAAACTTTAAAGCTGCCATGCTAGATTCCCTTAGCCCCTGAGGCTGGGTATATGTGTGATGAAAGAGGGACTTAATAGTGATGGTTTACCTGTGGCGGACACTTGATTATCTCATTTATTAAATGAACAGTTGTGATGGATGTCTTCCATCAAATATGCCTTGCTCATTGAATGCGATTATTTACAGTGCTCAACAAAATGGGGATCTGTGTAGCAGAAGTCTCAAAGAAGGTTTCAGCCCTTTTAGGAGCTAACCAGGCAGCCTAAGGCAGATAAACAGGGCCAGGGGCAGATTTAAGCACGAGTTTAAACATGTGAAACTGTTCAATACAGATTAGTAAATAAACAAGTAAATCCGCGCTTACCTTGCTTACAGGGTACTCTGTTCCTGTCAGGGATTAGGAATTTGAAAAGAGGCTTTAATTCTGTAGGAGGGTGCTGTCAGGTTGGAAGAGAGACAGAAGCCACTCCTATCTAGTAGCAGAATCTTTGATGTGGTGCAAAATATGTGAAATTGTTCGCTACAGATTAAAAGTAAACGCACGTAAGCCTGTGTTTACCTTGCTTATTGGGTAATCTGACACTAAGAGGACTCTGGAAACAAGTAGAGAACACTTAGAAGGTGTCGGCAACTGAGTCCAGTAACAGGTCAGAGAAAACCTGTGGTATGTCGAATGGACTGGATTAGTCAGCTCATGGAAGGAAGAAATACAAACTGGCTGGGAAGGACCTGCGGGGGCACGAATGAAGCCAAGATAAAGATGTTTGGAGGGAATGGAAGCAAAGAGCAGAGGCTGATGTGAAAGAGCAACAGCGGAGACATCAGGAATGGACTGCATGGCAGTCAGTGGAGACCTTGGGTCTGAAACTCTTCTGAGCCAACTGAGTTCAATGAGAAGGCCGCTAGTCTTCCCTCATTTTCCGAAATAGGAGTTCTGGTTTGTTATATCCGGGAAGTGAGGCAGGTTGGAGAGAACAGAAACCTTCATGGAACATCTATCTGTTTGCAACTGAAAGAAAGTCCAAGTATTTCTTGAAATACATCATAAATTCATGTTAGAAGGAAGGTTTCATGAGTATGAGATCGTGAATTTTCACACAAGTCGACAAACCAAGCAGGCAAAACAAACAAACGACTATTGGGAGACTGATTACTAAATTAAGACTGTTAAATGGAAAGGTAATCATTTGAAATGAAAACCATTGCCTAATGGGCAATGTAAAAATTGTTTTTTAAAAAAGTAGATATACCACAGCATTGTGAGAATCTCTCTCTCTCTCTCTCTCTCTCTCTCATACATTGAGACCTCTGTTTTGTATAACCTGGGAGTTTTAAAAACAATGACTGTGATATCAAACTTCATAAGGAGTACACAAAGGGGACTCTAACCAGCAGCCATTCCCATGCAGGAAGATGGGGCTTTCTATGCCTGTAAAGAGTGACAGTCTTGAACCCACAAAGGCAGGTTTACCCTCTTCTGTTGCCTTGTTATGCGTCAGTATAATGGTAGTGAAAGTTTGGGGGGGGGGTTGTTTTGTTTTTTTAAATAGTGCCCTACAAATGTTATACCAAAATAGAAATTATTCCAGCTATAGGGATCTATAAAAGAAAATCTATTTATAAAGTTAACTGTGTTAATAGGCCAAAGAAGTATTGCTACTGTTCTAGGGGAAATGAAGGTGCTAAATTCAAATATATTTCATAGACACCTTTTCATTCTTAAAAAGGACACAATTGAAGACAAAGCATCACGATGGGAGAAACTGTCAGCACAAGCCATGTTTGTGTCCAAAGGAGTCACAGTCTCGTGATTAAATTATAAAACATTGCAAAAAAGAAAATGGGTCACAGACTCATGATTGGAAGCTGATCAATTCTTCACAGTTGCTGGAAGAAGTACAGAAAAAAGAAAGAAACTGTGTTTGGGATATCCACAATATGGAATCTTAGAGGCACGAGTGGTTCAGGACCCTCTGTCCACCTCATTTGGGCATATGACTCTGACTATGCAGCGCTGGCACCCTAATTTCCATGCAGAACATTCATTTTCAAACTAGTCCAAGAGGGATAGTGTTTCTCTATGGACTGTCCAGGGAATCACAGCAGTTCACTTTTAAACTCCCTCTGTCTGAGGGCAAGTCTTTTTGCAATGCTGATCAAGGGCCTGAAGGAAATTAAGTCACCTCTTAAAATGGACTTAGGGTCCCTACTGTAAACCATTGTTTTCTGCCAACCAAGTGCTTCAGAATTTAAGTTCTATCATACAGAATTAACTCGATGTCAATTTGTTTTTTTTTAAATCTTACTAATAAATACTTTTAAAATAAGTTGTAAGAAATTTTTTAAGTTAATATTTTATAACAAAGTTAGCAAATTACTTTATAAAGAAAAATACAAGTGTTCACCAATTGATTTTGACTCCTATGTATCACAGTGGAACTGTGTTCCAGAGGGTTTGTGTTAGCTGATTTTTAGAAGTAGATCACCAGGCTCTAGATCCTTCTTCTTGGATGACTGAGTAGACCCAAACGACCAGCCTGTTGACAAGCAGACAATGATTATTGATTTACGCTATGCAAAACTAAAACAAATCCCAACTTATATTTGCTCTGTAAGACAGAGTAGAACAATTCCCTCGAGTTTCTGAGAAAGCCTGTTCTTTCTCAAGGAACAGCTAGTGAGCTCAAACTTCTGACCTTGAGTTTAACAGACCAAAGCATAACCCATTATGCCACCAGATCTCCACCCAGGTATCATATTTGTCGGTGGGGGGAAAACGAGGGTGCATCTTATAGTCCAAAGGTGTGGTACCCCAAAACATTTGTTTATGATTCCATGTGCATGCTGACTGCTTGCTGCTGTTTGCATGCTGGATTGCGGAGTGTTTGGGGAAAGTCCCGCCTCCTGGAGTCTCAATGTCAGTCAGGTCACCTGATTGGCACAGTGCACGCCTCCCCTTAATGAAGGTGATGATGGTTCTTAACACCACTGTTGAGTTTACATTGTTAAATATTACTGTATTTTATGGCAATGTTAAATATTACAGTATTATCAATAAATTATTAGTATCAGTATTATCTTAATAAATATTTTAGTATACTGGTACTACTTGGTTCAGAATTTTTTTCTTTTTGTTTTCCTGCTCTAAAAACTGAGTGTGGTCATTTTCTGATCACCATGACAAAGCTGGAGATCAATAAAAGGATGATCAGGAAAACAAGGGCAAACAATTGGAGGATGAATAATGAGTGGTTACTGACCCAGATTAGAAAGGAGATCAAAACGTTTCTAGAAGATACTAAGAGTGAGAATACTTCGTATCAAAACCTTTGGGTTACAGCGAAAGCACTTATCAGAGGTAGCTTGATTGCAATAGGAGCACATATGAAAAAGGAAGAGAGACTTATGACATATGCTCTCGGAAATACTCCAATAATTAGAGCAGAGTCAGCAGAATAATCCCTCCAACAGCAAAAGAAAAGAAATAGTAAAAATCAGGGCAGAGTTGAACCACTGAGAAGATAAAAGAACAATGTAGAAGATTAATACAGCAAAAAGCTGCTTCATTGAAAGGATCAACAGAATCCACAGACTGCTGGCAAACCTAACCAAAGAAAGGAAAGAGCAAGCAACAATAGGATGAGAAATGAAATGAAGTAATCACAACAGACCCTAATGAGATTAAAAGGAAAATCACAAAGTACTATGAAAGTCACTGTATTCTAATGAGTTCAACAATGTGGAAGACATGGACAAATACCTGGAAAAACAACCCCTCCCTAGACTATCCCAGATAGAGGTCAAGAAACTAAACAAATCCTTTGCAAGAGAAGAAATAGATATGGTTATCAAGAAGCTACCAACAAAAAAAGCTCCCGGGTCAGATGGCTTCCCTGGGGAATTCTACCAAAATTTCAGGAAAGAGCTGGCACCAGTTCTCCACAAAGTTTTTCAGAGCATAGAAAAGAATGGAAAACTCCCAAACTCAATTTATGAAGCCAGTATAACTTTGATACCCAAACAGGGAAGGGATCCCATAGGAATAGAGAATTATAGAATGATCTCTTTAGTGAACATAGATGCAAAAATCTTCAGCAAGATATTGGCCAATAGAATGCAAAAGTATATAAAACTCATAATCCATCAGGATGAGGCAGGATTCTTACCAGGGATGCAGAGATGGCTTAACATCTGTAAATCCATCAATATTATACACTACATTGCTAAGATAAAGTATAAGCATGGCATGACAATATCTATAGATGCAGAGAAAGCATTTGACAACATCCAGAACCTTTGCTTAATTAAGACATCCAGGAGGATAGAAATGGAAGTACAATTTCTCAAGTTAATACAAGATATCTATGAGAAGCCAGCAACTAACATCATACTCAAATGGAGAAAAGACTAAACCAATCCCACTGAAAAAGAGGACTAGACAAGGTTGCCCCCTAACCCCACTGCTATTCAATATTGTACTAGAAATTCTAAATAATAACATAAGACAATGGAAAGATATCAAAGTATCCAACTGGGAGAGGAGGAGGTGAAATTATCATTATTCGCTGATGATATGATTCTGTACATCAAAAATCCCCAAAGCTCCACATCCAGGGCACTAACAGCTCTAGAGGAATATGGAAGAGTGGCAGGACACAAAATTAACAAAAGTCAATTGGTTTGCTGTATACCTCAGACAAGACCATGGAAGAGGAGATCCGGAAGGCAGTACCATTCAACAGTAGCCAAGAATAAACTGAAATATCCAGAGATATATCTAACCAAAATAATCAAAAGACCTATACAAGGAAAACTACAAGACCCTACTACAGGAAACCAAAAGCTACCTCCAACAAATGGAGGAATATCCCATGGCACTTCATTGCTATGCCAATTCAAATACCAACAACCTTCTTCAGAGAATTGAAAAACTGACCACCAATTCCATATGGAGAGGAGAGAAGCCCAGAATTAGCAGAGATCTCCTCAAGAAGGACAGAATCCCAGTGACTTTACCTGACTTTCACACCTACTACAAAGCCGCAGTGGTCAAAACAGCATGGTACTGGGATAATGACAGATAACAGACCAGTGGAAAGGAATAGAAAACCCAGAAATAAAAATATTGGCGTATAGACACCTGATTTTCAACAAGGACTCTAATAACATCAAGTGTGAGGGTTACGCTCCATGATGGAAACAATGGAAATCCACATACAGAAAAATGAAATGTGATCTCTACTTCACTCCATGCACAAGAACAAGCTCAAGATGGATCATGGACCTAGAAGTAAAACCCCAAACCATCAGGACCATTAGCAAAAGCATCGGGAAAAATCTAAGACCTTTGGCACAGGGATTACAAAGGCTGACTACACTAGGGAAGGGTACACATGCAGGGGAATCTGAAATAAAGAAATGGGATTTAGTATGGATAAGACACCTGTGTGCATCAAAAGGCTTTGCCAAGAGGGTAACTAGACAACCCACAGACTAGGAGAGGATTTTAGCAATGACACAAGAGACAAAGGGCTTATTAAGAAAATCTACAATACCCTCCTTGCCTGCAAAAGTGGAAAACAGTTAATCCTTTGAAGAAATGGGAAAAAAAACTGAAAAGTTTCACTAGGTAGGAGACCCATACAGTCATTAAACATGAGAAAATGCTCCTAATTATTAGCCATCAGAGAAGTGCAGATCAAAACAACCATGAGATACCATAACACCTTTGAGGCTAGCCCAAATCAGAAAATCAGTGAGCAACAAATGTTGGAGGGGATGTGGCGAAATAGGAACACTTCTACTTTTCTGGTGGTCCTATAGATATGTACAACCACTATGGAAAGCAGTCTGGTGATACTTAATGAAAATGGAAATTGAGCTACCTTATGACTCAGCTAGCCCTCTACTGGGGATATACCCAGAAGAGGTAAGAAATAAACCATAGTCAATGGTAAGCACTCCAATGTTTATTGTAGCACAATTAACAATTGCAAAGAGTTGGAAACAATCTGAATTTCCATCAGTAGACAAGTGGATCAGCAAGCTCTGGCACATACACACAATGGAGTACTACGCTTCACTCAAAAGCACAGATGAGCACATGAAACACATCCTCTCATGGAAAGAGCTGGAGGAAATTATGCTCAGCAAAGTCAGCTAATCACAAAAGGAGAAATACAGTATGAGTCCCCTGAAATAAGTGTAACCAACACAGTAGATATAGAAGAGAAGCCCAGAAACTGTTGTCCCAGGAGAGAAAACCCTCCCCCGAAGCTGATAGTGGATGTGGGGCTGGTGCCTAGGCTGGTGGGCTTTTTGAAGTGTTTCCTTTACCCTCATCTGCAGTTTGAAGCAGCCTGGGGGCTGACCAACATCGCCTCAGGGCCCTCGGAGCTGACCCAGATGGTCGTGGACATGGATGGCACCATCCAGCCCCTGATGGAGCTCCTGTCTTCCACCAACGTGTGTGTGTGTGTGCGTTCGCGCGCGAACAGGCCGTGTGGGATCTGGGTAATATAGCAGGTGACAACAGAGTTCAGAGATACCGTTATCTCAAGCAATGTCATCCCACATCCATTAGCCTTGGCGTCAAGGACGACCATACCCATCATGTTTCTGCAGAACATCACATGGACCTTTTCCAACCTTTTTCCGGAACAAGGACCCATACCCTTGTGAAGAGGTGGTGAAGGAGTTGCTGCCTGCCCTCTTAAGCCTCCTGTAGCATGATGACATGGAGGTTCTCTCAGACGTCTGCTGGGCTCTGTCATACCTCATGGATGGCTTCCAGGAGCGTATCAAACAAGTGATTGCATGGGAGTTCTACTCAGGATGGTGGAGCTCGTGAAAAGCTCAGAACTCCATATCATGACCTCTTCTCTCCACACAGTGGGACACATCGTCACGGGAACAGATCAGCAGAAGGCCACTGACCCAGGCATGCTGGATGTGCTGGCCCAGCTCCTGAGGCACCCCAAGTCCTCCATCCAGAAGGAGGTGGCCTGGACCCTCAGCAATGTGGCTGCAGGGAACTACCAGCCCCTCGAGCAGCTGATCAATCATGGCATGCTGCCCATTTTGGTGTCTCTGCTGGAAAATGGAGAGTTTCAAGTCCAAAAAGAGGGTGTTTGGGTGGTAGCTAATTTCACAGTGGGGAGCACCACAGATCAGTTGACCACGCTCATCCAATCTGGAGTCCTGAAGCCCCTGATGAGTCTTCTCCTTTGCCATGACCACTAGACGGTTATCATCGTCTTTCAGATCATCTTCTATATTATAATGGTTGGACTGAGATTTAGGGAAATGGGAGAAGGTTGGACCAAACCCAGGGAGGTGCATGTTGGGTACAACACAGTAAGGGAGAAGGACAGAGGGGGGCGGGAGAAAAATGGGGTTTGAAAGTTAACGGATAATGGAGGGAGCAGGACACTAACCCACCAAGGGGAAGAGTACGAGTCTTGTCTCCACAGAAGCTGGAATGGGCATGCAGATCCTACCATGAAGCACCCAGCCATGAGGACAGTGTGGACACATGGAAAGACGCAAGAAAAGAGAGAGCTACAGGGCTGGACCCAATCAGAACCAGACTGATCCCCTCCCTGGAAGTGGGCATGGCAGAGAACAGGTTGAGAGCAGGACCTAGTATGTGACACCCACATGGAAATAGGCAGGCAGAAAGAGAGCCAGTCAGTCCCCACGCTGGCCCACAATGCTCAGAGGATGATGTCCCTGCGGGGACCTAATGAGTCACAGAGGGGACTGGACAAACAACAGCAAGATGTGTCACACTGTCTCCTTAATGAAGCAGTCACTGACAGAGAACATTTGGGGGGTCACATGGTGTGGAAGCAATGCAGTCTGAGCCCCCCAAATGGACTAAATCAAAAAGGGAAGACGCCCAGATGGACAAAAAGGCGGAGAGAACTACAGGACTGACAGTTCCTGGAGGGTTTGGGAGTGGGCAGCAGGGACACAGACAGGCTCAGGGACAGGGGAACAACAAGTGGTTCAGAATTGGTGATGGGGGTGTGGGAAGCCTGGTAGGGATTAAGCAAGGGCAATCTAACAGAAGAAGTACTGAAACCCAAATGAAGGTTGAGCATGATAGTGGGTGGGATAGGAGGAAGGTAGAAATAAATTGAGAAAAGAACTAGGAGCAAAGGACAATTGTAGAGTTCTAAACACAGGCATGTACATATGTAAATGTAATTATTTATGAGAAGGAAGGAATAAATCTAGGTATATGTATTTATAGGTTTAGTACTAAGGTAGACGATAGACCTTGACCCTCCTCTCAGGTACTCCCCCAATGCAAGAACACTTTGCTCTATTAAACTGGTATTCCATGATGCTCACTGGTCCAATATGATCACTGAAGTCAAATGGGTCACATAAGCAAATGTGGTCAAGGAAGCTGATGGCATCCAGTTATCAAAAGATATAGTGCCTGGGGTCTTTAAAGCTTGAAGATAAACAAATGACCATCTAGCTGAGAAGTAGCCAAGCACACACGGAAGAAGCACACCAGCCAGTGTGGCCATGTGGTGTCCAAAGAATCAGGTCTCAGGCATCAAAAAGGAAAAAGCCATATTCCTGTGTACTCACCTTCCTGAGATGATCACTGAGGACATATGGGGGCATGAGGAAGAGTGGTGAAGAAAGCTGATGGTTCCCAGCTATCAAAAGATATAGCACCTGGTGTTTTAAAGGCTTGAGGGTAAACAAGTGGCCATCCAGCTCAGGAGCAGCAAAGCCTATCATTAGAAGAGGCATACCAGCTTGTGCAACCATGAGGTGTGAAAAGAATCAGGTATCAGGCCTCAAAGAACAAAAATCCTGTTATTATGGGCCCACCCTCCTGTTAAGATCGCTGAAGACAAATGGTGCAGAGGCAAACAGGGTAGAGGAAGCTAGTGCTGTTGAGCGACAAAATGATAAAGTGTCTGGAGTCTAAAAGACTTGAAGGTGAACAAGAGGCCATCTAGTGCAGAAGCAGCAAAGCCCACATGGAAGAAGCACACCAATCCGTGTGATTACAAGGGGTCAAATGGAGCAGGTATCAATCATCAAAGAACAAGAATCACATCACTATGAATGAGGAGGAGAGCAGGGTGGGGATCCAAGGCCCATTTGTGGACAATTGGTCACCACCTTTCAGAAGAGTGGCGGGGAGGAGATGGACCAGTCAGGGTGCAGTGAAGTAATGATGAAACATGCAATTTATCTCTAGTTTTTAAAGACTTCCTCCCCCCGATTATCATGATCCCAATTTTACCTTACAAATCCAGCTGGACTGGAAGAGGTACACTGGTATAGATGAGAACTGGAAACACATGGAACCCAGCACAGACAAACCGGTCAGGATCAGTAGTGAGAGTAGAGTTACCAGATAGGTGGAGGGAAGGTGTAGTAGAGAGGGAAAGCCAATTACAAGGATCTACACATAACCTCCTATCTGGAGGATGGACATTGTAGGAGTGGGTGAGGGAAGATGTCAGGCAGTGTAAGGTATGACAAAATGGTAATTTATAAAGTATTGATGGTTGTTGGGGGTGGGGAGCAGGGAGGGAGGGGAAAAGATGAAAAGCTGATGTCAAGGGCTCAAGTGGAAAAGCAGTTATTTGGAGAATGATGGGGACAACAGGCTTGCGCAGGTGCTTGGCACAATATATGTAGGTACGGATTGTGATAAGCAATGTATGAGCTCCCCAATAAAATGATTTAAAAATAACTGGTTATGTCTTATGGTCTGAAAAATAAAGTACCCTGTAATTCTCCTTCTTGAAGTCAGGAATGTCGGGAAGAATGCTCACCATTATACTATGCAAAAAAGAAAAGTTTGTCAATGTAATTAGACTTGAAATAAGAGTGTAAGAATAAGTCAGCAGTTTATATACTGATAATCATATGAAAACAAATAGGAAGGAAACAAAGATTCAACACCAATGACAAAACAAAATGGAACAAAACTTCAATTGAAAAGAAAGCAGAAGATATTAAAAACTGAAGAAACTTTGGGATGGATCAACTGGGAAATCAAATGATAGTGTTACATTTTAACCTCATTTAATCTGTCTTAATCGATTCCCCAGTAACTTACTGCCTGACAAAAAGGCTATGTAGATCCCTGATCTATGGTCAGAACTGCTTGACCAGAGGCTTATTCCATGTGAGGACTCTTTGAATGGATTTGGGGCCTCCACCGTTATCCATAGCCTTCTACAAACGGAGTGTTCATAATTTCAGCTTTGATATGATCCCCCTGATATCATTTGTGCAGAACTTGTACATGTCAGTTGTGCAAACAGAACCAGGGCATAGTTTAAAATCAGGGAAGGTGTGCATCAGGGTAGTATCTTCTCATCATACTTATTCAATCTGTATTCTGAGAAAGTGGCTTACATGAAAAAAAATATTGCATCATGTTTGAAGGAAGTCTTAACAACCTTGGATGATACAACTTTGCTCGCTGTAAGGAGAACTTGAAGCACTTGCTGATAAAGATCAAGTGTTGGAGCCTACAGTGTGGATTATAATTCAATGTTGAGAAGATCAAAATTCTCACAAATGGACCAAGAGGTAATATCAAGATAAATGGAGAAATGGTTGAAATTGTCAAGGAATTTTGCTTACCCAAGGAGGTCATTAATGGATCCACCATCAATGCTCATGGAAGCAGCAGTGAAGAGATCAAAAGACATCTTGCAGCATGTAAAACTGCTGCACAAGATCTCTTTAGAGTATTGAAAAGCAAGGATGTTACTCTGAAGATTAAGGTGTGCTTTGAGGACTAAGGTATTTTCAATTGCGTCATTCGCATATGAAAATTGGACATTGAATAAAGTAGACAATTGATTGGTATGACTTGTGGTGCTGGCAAAACATATTGCAAGGATCACAGTTTGTTCAAAGAATAATCAAATTCATGTTGAAAGAAGGGAGGACACAGTGCTCCTTACAGGCAAGGAGGGCAAGACATAGTGTTACAGACTTTGGACATATTGTCAAGGGAGACCAGTCCCTGGAGAAGGGCATCATGCTTAGTAAAGTGAAAGGGCAGTGAAAGAGAGGATGATTCTGAAGGAGTTGGATTGACACTGTGCCTGCAACAATGGGCTGAAGCATAGAAACCATTCTGAGGATGGCATAGGAGCAGTGTTTTATTTGTTAGAATCACTATGGATTGGAATGGACTTGAGAGTGCCTAGCAACAATTCAGAAAGGATGTGAAATGAGGGATCTCATTGCTGGTATCAGATTGAGTTGGCTGAAAGCAGAGAATTCCTGAAAGATGTCTACTAGTATTTCATTGACTCTGCTGAGGCATCTATCTGTATGGCTTATAAATTATGGGCAACATTATGAAGAATAGGAATTCCAGAACACATCATTGTGCCCATGCACACAACCTGTCATTGACCAAGCAAGGGCAGCTGTGGGAACCAAACATGGGGAGACAGCACGGCTTAAAATCATTAGTGTGTCTCCGGGTTGTATCCTGTCACCGGGCTCGTGCAATCAGTAGGATGAATAAATAATATAAGAAGCTGGACTATATGAAAAGGAATCAGGCATCAGAATTGAAGGAAGGCTTATTATTAACCTGCAACAGGCAGATGTTACAACCTTATTTATGGAGAGCAAGGAGGATTTGACCTCCTTGCCAATGACATTCAGAGACTGCAGCCCTCAGTATGGGAGGAAAACAAAGTCCAGTAGATAATATTATGATAAATTGAGAAAAGATTGAAGAGGTTGTGGATTTTATTTTGCTTGGATACATAATCAACAGTCATAGAGTCAGCAGTCAAGTCAGCTAAAGTGTCATTCTTTCAACACTTGGAAGGAACCGGGATGTCACCTTGCAGACTATGGTGCACCTGCTCTAAGCCATGGCATCTTCAATCGCCTCACATGCATGTGAAAGCAGGCTCATGAATAAGGGAAACTGAAGAGGAACTGGAGCTTCTGAATTATGGTGTTGGACCAAACGTGGAAGCTACCATTGACTGCCAGGAGAACAAACAAATCAGTCTTGGAAGAATTCCAGTCAGCAGGCTCTGGGGAAGTGAAGAGGGCAAGACTTCATGTCTCCTTCTTAGGGTATGCTTTCAGGAGAGATCGGCCGCTGGAAAAGAACATCCTACAGGGTAAAGCAAAGGATCAAGGACAAAGAGAAAGACTCAATCAGATGGGTCTGCACAGCGGCTGCAACAGACTCAACCATAACAATCCATGTGGAGATGGCCCCTGAGCGGGCACTGCTTTGCTCAGCCCTCTATGACTGACAGAGAGTGGAATTTAAAAGATCTCTTTAAATCAATAAGCTAGATAAGAATTCATGAATAACACACAGAAGACAAAGATAAAAGATTTTCAGAAAATGTATTTGTCAAATGGGCTTTTCAAGCAGCTGCAGTGAGCAGGCCCCGGTATTGCTGTAAAAGGCCACTGTACTTCACTGCTATTAACAATCAAGCCACCCGGAGAGCCAGCTATAGCAATCTTTTAGTTAGGTTCCCCACAACCCAAGGCCCTTAGGATACGCATCACTTGGGGACTCTCGCTTGTGACCTACTCTTAAACGAGAAAAGTTGTGGGAGGCACCCATGAATCACCCTTCAATTAACTCCATACAACTGCATTCCTTCATCTGAAAGACTGGAGGATTTGAACCTCCAACCTTGGCAACAACTGTATTCCAAATATCTGTGTTTCCATGTTCCTCTCTGGAAAGCATCTATACATGTTGGCAAAAAAAAAAAAAAAAAAGTCTAGGCGTCACCAAAATACTAAGATTGAAATGTTTTAAATATCAATGATTTAAAGATACCACCTTCTCACCTCAAAGACCGAAACAAATTTCGAGTTCATCTAGATCTGCAAATAGCCATGTTTCCCCAGCTGGTTTCTTATGTGCGACTCAGTGTGAAATATTCGTATTCTGGCTTGTACCAACTATGTAAGTGGTCCCTCCCCCTACTCCCCACTTTAAACTCAGGAACATATTATCCTGCCTTGCTTACAGCGTCAGGACTGTGATGGGAACTTCGTCCAGGTGAGAATCAGAAGCAAGATAAAGTAATCCGGGAAAACATGAGTAGGTAATTGGAGGACAAACTCTGACAGTGCTTAAGAAAGACTTTGTGAACCAGTCCTAACACTTCCAAGTGAACCAAGAGTTAACTCCGGGGCAAAAAATGCAGTGATGGAAACCAGATAGGACTACAATTACACTTAGACTCATTGAATAAAAAACCTTTTTCCTTTCTTCTTCCTTTCTTTTTTTTTGGAGGGGTAGTAGTTTAACCTTTTTTAAAATCGGAGAATTCCCCTAGGATGTGGAGTTACATGACAGCAAGGGCACAGACAACTAAATGTGGGGAGGCAGCCTGGTAGCTGGGCACAATAAAAAGAGCACAGCATTGCACTCAAAAGACCTTGTACAAATCTTGGCAAGGCACCTAGCTCCTCTGGGCCTCCTTTCCCTCGTTTATACTAGAGAAAATATAAGAATAGCTAACATGCCCCACACATAAAGCTTGGGAGATTCTTTCAACATTTAGTAGGATCAAGCGAAACACATGTGTGAAGCTATTTGCAAACTTTAAAGCAGTGCAACAACAACAATAACAGGAACAGGAAACTAGAAACTTGTCAAATTAGTAATCAGTCAGATTTAATGAGATGATTTTTTATAAAAAGCCCTCATTCTTGTAGAGAAAATATAGAAAATGCTTCTTAAGCACCAGGGCCAATTAGTCTTATAAAATTTAAAAATGTGGGCTGAGCCCCGGTGGCGTAGTGGTTGTGCGCGGGACTGCGGCCCACTGGGATGGAGATTCAATTCCAGCAGTGGTTCCACAGGAGCAAAGGCTGGGCCTCCTACTCCCACCACCAGAGGGCAGTGATGCCCCCCCCCCCAAATTAAAAAATGTAATTGTAGTACTTCTGTAATACTGGTTTCCATTGCCAGCCAACTTTCTTTGGATACTTAACTCTTTTTTTCTGGACCCAAGTTACTTAGTTACTAGATGTGACACTGAAGCCCACTGCTTTCAAATGGATTTACACTCATAGCCAAGGAAAGTGGTCACTTATTTTCATTTGATTTGCTAATGCATCAAGACTTTACCTGAAGCAAAACATTCTCTTCATCTGAAAGTTTTGGCTGAAAATTCTCACTTTTTGTCACTAATGAGTTAAACTGCAAAGGTGTTCTCTCTAGAAGCTCAATGTTAAAATTCACTTTACCTTCTAGCAGTTCCCTCTTAGCACAGTTCTTAGATTCAGTTCTTGTCACCTTAAACCCGAGGGGGGACAGATCTTGGAGAGGTAAATTTTAATTGGTAAAGGAGGAGAAAAGAGAGGGAAACCAGGTTGAGTGCTGAGTGGTGTGTGACAGGGAGAGGGAGAGAGGCTGGGGTGAAGGTGAGAAATCAGGGGTGGGGTAAGAGAGAAGGCACGTCTTTTTGAGGTGACCCTCCTGACTGATACTAAGGGAGAGATCAGCGAGATGCAGGTAGTACTGGAGGGGTGTGGTACTGAAATCAAACTGCCTAATTCACAATTTTTACTAGGGCTGGGCCTGTTTCTGACTCATTTCTCCAACTTGTCTTGGCAAGTTATGTAACCACCTATTCAATTTGGTTGAAGGCAGGATAGCAAATAAGCATCACCCATCTGCTTTTTGCAATTTAGCCATGTTGGAACATACACAAAGTAATTTAAGATGAGCATGCTGCCGTCTAAACCTGACCCAGAGCACAGGGACTTGCCTTAGGCTCCATGAGTGCTAATCTTGAGTTTTCAGAAAAAATATTCCCAGAACTGGAAACGGATAGACAGGTTAAGGTTTCCAGTTTTGATTCTGCTCTACAGAGACCGATTTCACACTGTCTGATGGGAGTGAATCGCCGTGAAAGAAAGATGATCATTAAAGGCTTTGTTAGGTGGAGTTGGCATCGTTAGTAAAACAAAATTCCTTTGTTTAAAAAAAATTTTTTTAGGTTGTTCTTGATTTTTATATTTTCAGTCATGAAGTTTAGGAGAAATTTTTGGAACAAAAGGGTCTTATCTACTGAAACTCTGTTTAATGCCAGGTTAAGACTTAAGATATTCAAATAGACAGTGATCTGCAGAACCTGTCGTTTTGTAAACACAAGAAGAGAGGGAGCTAGCCTTGGCCTGTTGGGTCTATTAGGAGGCAGAGCTGTCAGCTAATCTAAAAAGTTAAAATGGGGAACAATATGAAGAAATTCGACAATGGAGAGCCATGCATTCAAAAAGAACGTGGATAAGCATATTTCAAGATGTTCATGGAGAACGGAGTGAAAAGATTATGGAACTTTTTTTTTCCAACAGACTTTCTGAAGCACCTTCACAAAGTTAAAGCATTTTATTTTTACTCAGCACTTAAGGTTATACATTCACCAGCCAATCTTTTGATGGCAGACCAAGAAAGGGCTTTTATGCTTCTGGATCTGCTGTTGCGAATTCCTGGCTATCATTTTACATCCACAATTCTTATAAAGCAAAATTTAGTCAAAATTTTTTTAAAGGAAAGATTAGCAATTCGAAAACACTTACTACTCTTCAGGAGAAAGAAAATACTTTCTACTCCTGTAAAGAGTTACAGTCTTGGAAATTCACAGGGGGCACTTCTCGCCTGTCCTGTAGGATCCTCATGAGGCAGAATTGTCTTGATGGCTGCGAGTTCAGAGTAGGTTTTAGATTATTTAACACTCACCACTGTCCAGTTGATTGGCAGGAATGGAGTTGTGTTTCTGGGTTTGTTTCAGTTGATTCCAGTTCAAAGCAAAGTTTCTGAGGCCGTAAATCTTTCCAGGGAAGGTAACCTCTTTCTTCGACTGAGCGGCTGATAGGTGTGAACCAACAACCTTGTGGTTAGCAGTCCATGACGTAAAGTTCCACCAGAGCATATGAAATTAAAATATCTAATTATGTCTTTCAGAATAATTGCCGCTAAGAGTTTAGGAAATGAACACAGATTTTTCTGATGTAAAATTAATAAGGGGAGGTGAGACTATTGTCTAATTCATTGGTGCATTCTTGTCCTAGAATATTGTCTAATTTGTTGGTGCATTCCTATCCCTAGAACAGTGCCTATCAGGCACTATTAAGAAGATGAATGAATGATTCTTCGTGGCTACAACTCAGTTTGGGGATACTTACGTTTGGAGCCCACTGGAATGTAGTCCTGCAGCCAATGCTCAGAGGCCATAGGGAATAGGGGTATTCGTTAATTTGGTGGTGGAGGTCATTTCATAGAATTTCTGTATGATTTTGAAAAAGTCCCAAGTGCTGCTTTACACAGCATCTTCCACACATTACCCAAAACCAAACCCAACTCTACCATTGAGTCAATGTGGACCCATGGCAACTGTCTGGTAACACTGTCCCTGTGAGTTTCTGAGATGATCACTTTTTAATGGAGTTACAGAGGAGCAGCTGGCGGTGTGAAACTTCAGACTCCGCAGTGTAAGCACTCACTCTGCAGTAAGCACTGCACCTGAGCTTACATTAAGTGCTCAGTCAATACTCATGTTCTTTGCTCCCTTTGTCATCATCACCCTACGACGGAGTGAGAGAAGGAGGGGAGAGAGTTGGAGAAAATGTTACAAAGGGTAAGTGAGAGAGACGGTAAAAGGCCGCAAAAGATCCAGAGAAAACATAATCATTTGTTAAAAGCTAAGGAGCCCCCTTTACCCCTCTAATGAAATACCTACTCCACTCTGTCATTCATCCAAATTCTAAGAAGAATGTCTTTTGATCATTGCACACACTCCAGTTACTTAGCTTTCAGTAAGCATTCTCTTGTTTCATTGTTGGAATAATCTGCACCCTAGCCTAACTGAATGAGTGGCTGGGAGGAGTGGCAAAACTAGGGGGTAAATTATTTGGAGACAGTATGTTTCCCATGAACTGGTAACTCAGTAAATAAAACAGGAAGTCAATGAGCTATTTCAAGATGAACATTTTAAAATGAATTTTGGGTTTTGAATAATCTAATACTTTAATAAAAGCAATCTATTCATTTCCCTCGATATCTCACTCACTACATCAATAATATGGTCAGGAGTAACCCTAGAAATTCAATTGACTTGAACAAGAGATGAAAAGAATTCAGCATGTAAAGTCATTTTTCTCAGCGACTCGTTTTTCAGGGCCCATCCATTTAGTTGCCGATTTCTGTTTGTTGGTCATTAGTGCCAGGCCACTGCCTCTCTATCCCCCCACAGTGTTGGATACGTGTGTTATTTTTAGATGGCACTGGTGATTATTTCAGTCTTGCTCTAGTTATAGATTAAGCCAAGTAAAAGGTAATCGCTCTAAGGCACACGAGACCTGTTTTGGAGGGCAAAACAAAGAGGCACAGTTGTTCTTTTCATATAATCATGAATGAAAGGAAAGTTTGTACTAGTTTTTTAAAAAAGAAACATCTCAAGTTTATTTCCATTTCATGTGTACAAAAAACCCCAAACAAAAGCCACCTAGATTGATTTTGTGGGTTCTATTTGTGTCTTGTACTATTAATGCTATCCTTCAATTTAAACTAGTAATAGGCACCGAGTTCTCGAAGACTATAATTAATGGCATGTTGGGCTGCTAACTGCACGATAAGCAGTTCTGAACCACAAACGGCTTCTCTGGAGAAAAGACCAGGCTTTCTGCTTCTGTAAAGAGTTACAGCCTCAGAGGCCCACAGGGGCAGTTCTACCCTGTCCTACAGAGTGGTTAGGCATTGCCTTTTGACTTTGAGCAGTAACACTTCACAGGATAAAGAAAGATACATTGGTTCGCTGGTCTTGGGTTTTTAAGTTTCTTCTTCCTCAAAAAAAAAAAATCTTTTGTTTTTAACTTAGGAACAGCTAGAAATGACATTTTGCTTATTTTTATTCCATTCTGTTTTAAATGGATTGGTTTTTGTTGTTGCTTTCATTATAGATGACAAAGAACACAAAGGGAGAAAACATAAATTTACTAGCAAGCTCCTCCACGTTTTTATTACACTTGCATCTTATAGATAACATCTTAACAAAAGATAATTTCCTATTTGGATATTAATTCTGCCAACTAAATGTTCACATGACACCTCAGTGTTAAAAGGAATGTGTGAGTGATTAATAGTATTTTAGTTATTTCCAAAACGCCAATGTTTGTTAAAAATCAAGATGGACATATAGCTCAGCAGATATGAAGCAATAGTGTTCAATTAATAATACTTTAAATAATGGATAGTTTACTTAAAGATTCATCGAGCTGAGCCCCGGTGGTGTAGTGGTTGTGTGCGGGACTGTGACCCACAGGGTTGGCGGTTCAAATACAGCAGCAGCTCTCCAGGAGCAAGGCTGGGCCCCCTACTCTCACCAGGGCAGTGATGCCCACACACACAAAAAAAGATTCATAGCTACATGCGGCCATGGATTGGATTGTAAGTTAAACTAAAACTCACTGCCATCAAGTCATACCTGGTTCACAGCAACCCTGTCTCTCTCCTGAGAAGGGCTAGTGGTTTTGAACTATTTACTTCTTGCTCAGCAGCCCGTCTATACTACCAGGGCTCCTGGTAATAATTATGTTTACCCCCTCCCCCACTCCCACCAATTAAAAAAAAATGGGTTGTGAATCCTAATTTATAAGACTGTGGTTATTATCCCATTTGGGAGAGTAATGTCTTCGCTGTGTTATTTAGACAGGATTCAGATGTATTTTGAGCCCATCTCCTCTGAGGTATAAAAGAGATTGAATAGACCAGGAGATGGGGCCGAACCCCGGTGGCGTAGTGGTTGAGTGCGGGACTGCAGCCCATTGGCTTGGCGGTTTAAATCCAGCAACAGCTCTCCAGGAGCAAGGCTGAGTAGCTCCCACGACCACCAGAGGGCAGTTATGCCCAGCCCCCCTCCAAAAATAAACCAAACATAAACCAGGGGATGAAGCAGAAAAAGGGAAGTGATGAACCAAACCTCATGGAAATAGCCTAGGGACAGTACCTGTGAAAAGACAAAGACCTTCCCACAGAGCTGGCACCCCCCAATTCAGACTTCGAACCTCAACTGTGAGAAAAAAGATTTCTGTGTGTGAAAGTATCCACTTGTGGTATTTCTGTCATACCAGTACTAGGTAGCTACGACAAAGCTTTCTAAAAGAATTTGGAGTCCTTACATCTCATTTAAACAAAATGTACACCTATAGACATGCATACACACAAAGATAAACAACTCAGAGAACGATAACTTGCCTGTGCAAAATTGAGCAAACTTTCCCAGGGGAAGGTCTATGTGATTCAAACATCTTTCGCTGAGTTTTGACAAAAGGCAAAATGCTCAGGAATACACTGAAATTTTCTTTTAGAAACTCATGATTCCACTTTCTTAGACTGTGGATCTACCTCACCTTTCAGTTCGAATCACTGTCCTGGCAGTTCAAGGTCTCTTCACTTCTGGAGAGTTGGAAGGGGCACAAGCCTGTTTACTTTTCTTGTTGCTTTGCTTCAACTGATATTTTGCATTTTACGCTAACTCATTTTAATCCTCATTCTTGTACGGATGCTAATATCTTCTCTCTTCCAGTCTTGACACATGGATCCATCTTTACATTCTTTCTACGGCCTTTTATTTCAGAGAGAGAGTTTGTTCTTATACCTTACAGAATTCAAACAGACATAGTACACTGCTTTTCAATGTCCTAGGTCTTTTCCCTATGTCCTGTGAACTAGTTGGAACCATTACAAGTCCAAGTAATTTTTCCTTTCATACTCAACAGAAGAACCAAACCATTGAGAACAATTGCAGTAGAAGAATCTAGACATGGAGTGATTGCCACTCAGAGTCATCTCCCAGGACAGGGTAGAACTGCTCCATTGGATTTTGCAGGCTGTAAATATTTACAGAGGGCAAGCAGCCTCATTTTCACCCCTAGAGTGACTGGTGGGTACCAACGAGTACCCTTTCGACTAGCAACCCAACCCAACTCACAGCATCTTCAGGGCTCCTTAGAAATAGAAGAAGACCAGCAAATTTATTATATGTTCCAGATAGAATATTAATTGATTATGTAAAACTCATCTTATTTTGAATCAGGGGAAGGTTTACAGAACGGAATATCAGTTTTACATTCAATTATCTGTCTACATTTATTTCATCTCATTGATTGTAATCCATTCAATATATACCATGATATCCTACTTTCTCCCTCTTTCCTAACCCTTCTGAGCTTTGTCCTTGGGTAAATGCTGCTCTTTGGACTCCAATGGCTGATTTTCCTCAGGTGCACCTAGCCCTTCCTAGGGTTAAATTTTCTCCTATAGCCCTACTATTTGGCTAAAAGTTGAGGCAAGGATTTGAGGAAATGATGTGAATTTAAATGGAAGTTTTAGAACATCCATTCAGAGACTCTTGCTTATTCATTAATGATTGTCCCGTAGAGCTACATAGATGTAGCTTTCAAACTGAATTTTAAAGGTATCTTTTAAATCACATGAATCTTTCACTCTCCTTTGAGTTTGCAACCTCAAGTCAAATAAGTCTGATTGTTAAGCCCTTTGAAGAGGGGCGCTTCTGAAACAATATGGTTGTGACGTGTTCTACTTTACTCTTTCCCTCTCCTACAAGGTTCTCATTTTGAGTTCCACTTAGCATGAACACCATCTCTAACCCGGCTGTCTGAAGTGCATGGGTGAGAGGATGAGACATAGGCGGTGGATTTGCACAATCCTAAGTCCTTTAGCTTCCTGGATTAGGCTTTAGCGTTGCAGTAACAAAATGGAAAGCAGGGTGGCTTAGAAGGACCGAGATTTATTGCCTCAGAGTTCTAGAAACTAGCAGTATGAGTTCAGGATATTGGCAGTGCCATGTCCTTGCCAAAGGCTCTAGGGGTCGATTTTTTTCTTCTCTGAGTTTTGGGTAGGTCCAAGCATTCTTTGCCTTGCAGACACATCTGCACATGGTTGTCGTCCTTTTATATCTAGAACTCTGATATAGGAACTCCATACTAGATTTGACTCTACATTTGTAATAGGGACACAGATGGTGTTGGAATGCTAACTGCATGGTCAGTGGTTCAAACCTAGTAGGTGTTTCCCAGAAGTAAGATGAAGTTCTCCCCATGAGGATTTATCATTCTTATGCCTTCCTTAAGGTAACCATGACGTTGAATTGATTAGGTGTTGGTGAGTTTGGTTTTTGGTTGATTTATCCCTCTAAACCTATCTGAGGATACCTATAAAGACCTTATGTTCATATAAAATCACATTCACAGTACCAGGAGTTACTACAAAAGTTTACAATGTAAATTCAACCATAACAATTCCCAATAAAGTCTTGCAAGGAAAAAAGTTGACTTCAGTGTATTATCTTAGCTATGTAACATCTGTTTTGTAGTATTTGATGATAAATCAAACTGTTTGGTATGTTTTCAAGTAGGATAAATTAAAATATTTAATAAAACATCATATTTTTAAAATATAATTAATTACTACTTAGAAGTATAAAAAATGATAGAAATTTTAGCCAAATTTAGACTGCTGATTCATTTTTATACAAGGATGCATAATTTTGTCTCCAAACATGCCACTTGCTAAAGTAAAAATTTTAATTTCAGTTGCCTTATTTAGAGACTTCTAAATATATATATATATATACACCTAAACTTTAAAAGATAATTTTTAGTTCTATTTACAATGAAAATCTTTACAAAATATATAAATAATTGATATCTTTAGTAGAGATTTAATATCTTACTATTTAATTTTCTCATTTGTTATGAGTCAGACAATTGCAATCTATCAGATGAGCAGACTTCAGTTAGCATATTTAATTTTATTTCAAAATATTGTTGTGAAAGGAAGAAAGATATAGAAGACTACATATGGAGAGTATGAAAAATATATACTTGAGTGCTTGCTTCGGCAGCACATATACTAAAAAATATATATACTTGAGTTTGCTTGTATTTACATTAAGAAATACTAGAAAATTTCATGCTACAGAAAACGATTACCTGCAGAGGACAAGAAAGAGTAAGACACAACAGGAGTGAGACTTCCTATACCAACATATTAGTATTACTTTTCAAAACGTGAGATATTTTGACTAATTTTTTTAAAAGAGCAAATATATAAAACCTTATATAGTAAAAGCACTTGAAAAAAGAAATCAGGGTGTTCTGGGGGACATTAAGGGGTGTTGATTATTAAGAGAGCTTTTGTTTCCTCTGAGGTTAAGAATTACAACTAGAAGATTTCTCAGAAGCGAGGATGGTGAGACTTTGGGCTTCTTACATGAGCTGTGTCATCAGGAAAGACCAATTGCTCAAAAAGAACATAATGTTTCACCCATGAACATGAGGGTAAATCTCAACAAGAAAGACTAGCATGATGAACGGGCCTCCAACATACCAGTGATCACGAAGATGATGCAGGACCAGGTGCACATCATTATGTTGTACAGAAATTAGTCATGGCTTGGAACTGAACCATATGCAAGTCACAACAAATCTGAGGTAAGCTCAAAAAATCCAAAAGGGGCATAGGGAAGAGGGTACTGCATACATACATCCCTGAGGTGAGGTCTAGGTAATATGACCAGGGCCAGACTACACTCAGGGATATATATGGTAGTTCACTGAAAAGGAAGTGGTGGGGGCGGAGGGGGGGGGAAGGCAAGGGTACCCAGGGAAACAGTGCACTAACCCACTCAAGGGGAGGGTGTTGTTTATATCTCCACAAGGAAAGAGGGACCAGACTCAATGGGTGCTCCAAGACAAGAATGTAACACACTGGCATGGAAACAGGGAGCTAATAGGGAGACCTGAGGGACCAGTCTCATCACCAATTAAGTGGATAGCTTATATCCCCCACTCCCCAGAAGAAATTCACTTCAGAGGACAGCACTGAAGCAGCAGTTCAAGAAGAGTGACTTGTCTGATGAGAGCACACAGGAGCCAACGAGGGGGGGGAGGGAACAAAGAGTGAAGCACATCCTGGCCCAACAAGCCCTGAGGACAATATTTCTCCTCTGAGCAGCCAAGGCACAAAGACCACAAGACACAACGTCCCTTACTGACCCAGAGCTCCATGAGGGACAACACTAACCACTCGCGGCAGGAATTGCATCCTCCCTGAGCTCACCATACTGAAGTTAGACACTGGGGGCCTGCAACACAGCAGCAAGAGCAGCAGGGCAATGAAATCCTCAGGGAATACCAAAAACAGGCTGTGGGACCAGGCCGAGGGGCCCCATCAGACTTGACTGGAAAATACTTATAAACGACAACAAATTGACCTTGAACTATCTGTAGGGTTTGTTGTTACTGTTGTTGCCTTTTCGTTGTTGTGATAGCTATTGTTTTATTGCTTATGGTCTTGTGCCAGTGCACATTGTTGTTGCTGCATGTCTGTCTGGAAGGGATCGATGGGATAAACAAACCAAAAGAGAGAACAACAGGATGATAATTTCTGGTGGACATGGGAGGGGAGGAGATTGGGGGTGAGGGGGAGGAGGTGAGTGTTAACAAACCCAGGGACAAGGGAACAAGGGACCAAAAATCGATAGCAAGGAGGGTATAGGAGATCTGGCAGGGCTGGATCAAGGACAGCGTAGCAGAGAGGAATCTCTGACACCTAAATAAGGCTGAACATGATAGTGGGACAAGAGGAAAGTAAAAAGAAAGAGAGGAAAGAACGAGGATGCAAAGGGCATTTACAGAGATCTAAATACAGGCATATACATATGTAAATATATTTATATATGACAAAGGAGAAATAGATCTATGTACATATGTAAATATATTTATATATGACAAAGGAGAAATAGATCTATGTACATATATATTTTTTTGGTTTAATATTAAGGAAACATGACAGTGGGCTCATACTCAAGTACTCCCTCAACACAAGAATAAATTTTTCTAATAATTCAGCAGTCTGAGATATTCACCTACCTGACAGGATCGCTGAAGACAAAGCAGGTGCATAAGCAAATGTGGCAGAGAAAGCTGATGGTGGCCGGCTTTCAAAAGAGATAGCATCTGGTATCTTAAAGGTTTGAAGATAAGCAAGCAACCATCTAGCTGAGAAGCAACAAAGTCCACATGGAATAAACACACCAGCCTGTGTGATCACAAGGTGTCTATGGAATCACATCAAAGAACAAAAAATCATATCATTTTGAATGAGGGGAAGTGCGGAGTGGGGACCCAAAATCCATCTGTAGGCAAATGGACATCCCCTTACAGAAAGGTCTTGGGGAGGGGACAAACCATTTTGGGTGTAGCAATGATGAAACATACAACTTTCCTCTGGTTCTTTAATGTTTCCTCCCCACGCACTATCATGATCCCAATTCTACCTTTTAAATTTGGCTGGACCAGAGGATGTACACGGATACAGATAGAAACTGGAAACCAGGGAATCCAGGACAGATGATCCCCACAAGACCAGTGGTGAGAGTGGCAATACTGAGAGTGGTGGAGGGAAGGTGGGTTAGAAAGGCAGAACCGATCACAATGTTCTACATATAATCACCTCCCTGAGGGATGGACAACAGAAAAGTGGATGAAGGCACTGGACAGTGTAAGACATGGAAAAATAATAATAATTTATAAATTATCAAGGATTTGTGAGGGGACGGGCAGAGTGAGAGAGGAAAAATGAGGACCTGATACCCAGGACTCAAGTAGAGAGAAAATGTTTTGAGAATGATGATGGCAAGAAATGTGCAAATGTGCTTGATCCAATGGATGCATGCATGGTTAGTGGTAAGAGTTGTATGAGGCCCCAATAAAATGATCTAAAAACATAGATTGAAAGTGGGAAGCATATGATCAAATAGTAAAATGACTTCATACCAGACCAGAAGAAAATTACTCCATGATGCAAACTAATTCATTTAACAAAGATCTAGAAAATCTCCAGCAATTGTAGACATCTATTGAAGGCATGTGGTCGTCAAGTAATTATATATTTGGTTGCTAACATGAAGGCATGCAGTTCAAAACCACCAGACCTTCTGAGGGAGAAAGATGAGGTTTGCCCCTTCCATAAACAGCCACAAACCCACAAAGACTCTTCTACCCTGATCACTCGGAGTTGGAATTGATGTGAGGGCAGGAAGTTTCAGTGTTTGAGGAGTTTCAAAAGGGGCTTTGGTGGCTGAAGGGGTCTGTCCTCTGATAAATGAAAAGGTCAACAGTTTAAACCAACATGTCACTCCATGGGAGAATGATGAGGTAGTCTGCTTCTGTCAAGATTTACAGCCTTGGAAGCCCTCAGAAGCAGTTCGAACCTGTCCTATAAGGTCCCTATGAGTGAGATTTGATTTCATGGCAGGGTTTGTTTTGTTTTCGGTTTGTCTTTTGGTACCTTTCACCCTTGGAGTCAGCATAGAACAAACTGGCCTGCTAACAGAAAGGCTGAAGATTCGAGTGCCCACAGAGGCACCTTAAAGGAAAAGCAAGGAAGGTGATTTGCTTCGGAGATATCAGCCATTGAAAACACTCTTCAGGAACTTCTAAAATGATCCTCTTCAAAAGAATTGGTAGAGGTAGCTAGACAGCCATCTAGTTCTTTTGGTCACAAGATTGTGGAGAAGGATGTTTGAGTGAGAGAACAGATTTGTATCTGATTCCCTTGCCTCAGGGCTGACTCCCTAACCCATAGCCCTGCTTATTGATCCCCAGTCACACCATCCCTCCTGTTCAGATTCATGAGGGAGTTAACCCTCGAATCTTCTGCTGAGTTGAGCAAATGTGGCTATCTTTTTTCATGAGGTTATGAGGAGATGGAGAAGACAGGGTTTGGCAGTTTCTTAGTTAGATATTTCAATGAAGTCTCTTCTTTATGATTCAAAAAGCAGATCCTACCTTGTCATCTCCAGCTTCTAGTAGTTCCCAGACATTTCTTACATTCTTTGGTGGGTACGTGTCCCTTTAATCTTGTCTCTCTACCCCCAGAGTATGTTTAGTTTCTGTGTTTGGTTCCTCCCTTTATAAATACCACTCAAAAAGGATTAGGACTAGAACTCATCCCACTCCCTGTTACATCATGTCAGCTTTACTGATAGCAAAAGAAAATGCTATTTTGATGCACAGATACAGAGGTTATCCACTTCAACAAAATGAAGGGGCTCCAAAAAGTTCATGGGAAAATGGAATGAAAAGATAATAGGATTCCTCCATTAACTTTTTGAAGCACCTATATATCTTTTTTTGGTGGTGGTGGTGGGGAGTACAATTCAACCCATACCACCAACCATCTGATGCGGGGTAGTCCTACCAAGAGAGATCAGAGTTGTGGAAAAAAGATGAGAGAGGGAGAGGAATGAGCAGAGTTAGATGACAAGAAAATTTCTCCATACAAAAAAATTTTAGTTTTCAATAATCAATTATTGAAAAAGACACCTATTAGGCTCACCATTGTGAAACTTCAGTACTTTCTTGACAAAGAAGATTCTGAAAACAGCTTATCGTATATACTGGAATAAAAGCCAATCTGAATCAGTCAAGGCACTCAATTTTACCACAAAACTGCATAAAAAATATGCTAAAAGATACCCCCCTCAGGGCCAACAGTGAGAGTAGAGATACCAGGAGGATTAGGGGAGTGTGGGGGGGAGAAAGGGGAAATTGATCAAAAGGATCAATCTATAGCTCCCTCCCAGGAGGGTGAATAATGAAAAAGTGAATGAGGGTGAAGGATTATGTAAAATATGAGAATAATAATCTATAATTTATCAAGGGTTCATGAGGGAGGGTGGGAGGGGGAGGGACTGGGTAAAAATGGGGAGCCAATATCAAGGACTCAAGTGAGAAGAGAATGCTTTGGAAATGATGATGATGGCGGCATATGTGCAAATGTGCTTCACACACTGGATGAATGTATGCATTGTGATAAGAGCTGTAAGACCCCCCAATAAAACTATGGATAAAAAAGAAAGAACTAGGAAGAAAATGTGCTAAAACAAACCCTTGGCTTATACACAAGTATATATGGCATATACAAAAATTTAGGGCAGAAATGGCATCGGGCTTTTCAACCAAATTCCCTGCTATTGAGTTGATGCTGCAACGACCATGAAGAACAAGATAGAAAACTGTCCCTGTGGGTTTTTGAGACTGTACAGTGGGAAATCTGGTCTTTTCCAGGGAAATGGCTGGTGGTTTCAAATTGCTGACCTTCTCTACTTGTAACCACAATGCCACCAGGACTACTTAAGTATTTCTGTAGAATGAAAACCAGCTAGCTGCTTATAATGCAAACTGAGTTAGGGGTAGAGATTGAGTCAGTGGTAGAGATTGATATTTAAGAGTCATTAATAGCTGAAAAGAATGGTTCTAATTCTACATAGGTCGCTATGAGTCAGAATCAGCTCAGTTTACATGAATTAGAGTTTTTATTTTTGACTTCTTTCAGTTAGTAAAACATATTTACACTTCATCTATAATGTAGCATGAATTAAGACTTCCTTTTTCTCATTGACTGAGTAGTATTCCATTGTATGTATGCACCCTGTTTGCTTATTTATTCATCTGTTGGTTTGGCATTTGCTTTGTTTTTTTTGCCACTTGGCTACCATGAATTCAGCTTTGGCATTGGATTTTGGTGTATACTCTGCTTCCAAGTCTTTTGAGTATATGCCTGGGTTGGAATTGATAGGTGATATGGCAGATGTATTTTCAGTTTTTTAAGAGACCATCATACTGTTTTCCATGGAAGTTACTTGTGTCACCAAGGAACTTGTATAGCCCATCATAGTGTAATTAAATATATTAGAACTTAAATTCTGAGTGCTGTCGTTTACAAAAAAACTATAGATGGCAAAGATAGCCCCAAATCCATTAGCAGGTGTGCTTGTCCAGATAGACTAGAGAAACAAATTCACAAACATGCATATGCACATTAAGGAGAGGCTTATGTACAAGAGCAATTCAATATAGAGAAAACAACCCATCCCAGTCCAGTCGAAGATCATAAGTCTTGCATTTGCCCATATGTCCAATACCAATCTATAAAGTCGTCTTCAGACTCATGAAACTCATGCAATGACACCAGAACAATCACAGGACAGTGGGTGCAGATATTTGTGTATCCAGTTATGATAGAGGCATCTCAGCACTGGAAGGGGCTTCTCTGTGGCTTCTCATGCATCTCAGCACTGGCAGGAGTCCCTATGTGGCTTTTCTAGCTTCAGCAGTCTGGTTCCATCTGGGTAAGCTCACGTGACTTCTCCTTCAGGATGTCTCACAGGGAATAAAACTTGTGTCTTGTCACTAGAGTATCTCCTAGGGACTGAGTTGTGAGGCTTTCACCTCCAAGGGGAAAGTGTGGCCAGATTTTCCAGAATCCCAAGGAGAAAGCCATGCCCACACAGAGATCTCATAGGCTATCTCCAGCTTGACAGACTAGACTCCACCCCTTTATTTATAATCCTCAAATTGGCACAAGATTGCTTGAATGCCACAGCAGGATCCCCCTTTGCTGAGGTCACATTGATCTTGACAGAAAGCAGAGAATACTAGAAAGATGATTACTTGTGTTTTATTATGCAAAGGCATTGGACTGTGTGCACGATAATAAACTACAGATAACCTTGAGAAGAATGCGGTTCCAGAACCCTTCATTGTACTACTGTGGAACTTGGACATCGATCAAGAGTCTGTGGTGCAAATAGAACAAGGAAATATTGCATGCTTTATAATCAGGAAAGGTGTGCATCAGGATTGTATGCTGAAAAAACCATCAAAGAAACTGGCTTATATGAAGAAGAGTGTAGCATCAGGATTGGATGAATGTTGACTTATAACCAGTGGTATGCAGATGATCTAACTTTGCTGGCTGAAAGTGAGGAGGACATGAAGTACCTGCTGAGGAAGATAAAGAAGTAGCACCTTAAGTGTGAATTAGAACACAATGTAAAAATGATACAAGTTCTCAAAACTGGACCCATATGCAACAGCATGACAAGTGGAGAAAAGTTTGAAGTTGTCAGGGATTTCATCTTGCTTGAATCCACAATCAATGTTTACGGAAGTAGAAGTCTAGAGGTCAAAAGATCCAAGACGAGGTAATATGCTGCACAAGACCTCTTTAGATATTGAAAAGCAAGGGTGTTAGTTTGAGAACTGAGTTTCACCTGACCAAAGTCATGATATTTTCAATTGCATCAAATGTTTGTGAAAGTTGGAAGTGAGTAAGGAAGACTGCACAATATCACATGCATTTGAATTGTGTGTTGGACATGTCACACTGACCATATCTTACACAGCTGCAGATGGGGGGTTGGTGGCTCCCTTTTCAGCCATCCTCTGCCCCACACCCTCTCCCTTCATAACAGTCCTAGTCTGAATGGCACCTCTGGTTTGCTCTCTTGTCCAGGGCCAGGGAAAACTTGCTTCTCTTTGCAGAGGGGCAGATTTGGATTATGCAAGTGGGTTGTTCACTTGTGATGGACTCAAGTTAGGAGGAACCCCATGGAGGATGACCGACCAGAAGGGTGAGCTTGGCGATTCCAGGCTTCGGAATATTGTGCAGTCCAGTGAATCGGGGCACTCTAGTCATTCCATTGTATGGAAATAGAACCCACGTGGTGACCTTACATCCCCTTCCTCTCTGATCCCAAAGGTTGGGATCAATTTGGAATGTTTACGTGTTGTATTTCACAAAAAGGAAAAAAAAAACATGTTTATGTGTGGCAAACCAAAAACTATTCTAGGGCTTCTGGTGGCAGTTGAAATACTAGGACCCCAGGTGATCATCAAAAACTAAGCCATTCCTCTCAGCCTGTGGGGTAGGCTCCCTGGCTGTTAAGGGGGTGGGGGGCGGATCCATTCTGTGGGATGTTGTAGAATTCTTCCCTGATCTCTGTTGTGTGGCAGTGAAATGCCTATAGATCGATCGTGTCCACATGTGTTTTCACTGAGATTGAGTCTTGTTGCAGTTATTTGGGTCCCATCCTCATTTTGAAGACAGTTGTACTCAATCATTTTTCCAGACTATTATAATAAAGGAGTGGTGTGCAATAAAAAAGGAAAAGAATTGTGTGTTGGAGAATAATATTGAAAGTACCATAGACTTCTAAAAAGAACAAATGGATGTCTTGAAGAAGGTGAAGAAGGCCAGAGTGCTTCTTAGAGATAAAGATGGCAAAATGTTGTCTTACACACTTTGAACATATTGTCAAGAGAGACTAGTTCCTTTTAAGGACATTTTGTTTGAGAAAGTGGATGCGCAGTGAAAAAGAAGGTCTTAGATGAGATGGGTTGGCACCATAGTCACAATGATGGTTCAGGCATAGGAACAATTATAAGAATAGCAAGGGTTCATGAGGGTGGGGGTGGGGGGAGAAAGAGAAAAAAAGAGAAGTAAATACGAAGGACTCAAACGGAAAGAAAATATTTAGAAAATGATGATGATAACATATGTACACGTTTTAATAGCTGTAAGAGTCCCCAATAAAATGATTGAAAACAAAAACAAAGTAAGAAATGAAGAAATGTATTATTGAAAGCATATTCAGGATTTCACCACTAAAAATGTACTGCTCTAAGTTACTTTAAAAATGTGTCTAGGAGGGCTGAGCCCCAGCGGCGTAGTGGTTGTGCGCGGGACTGCGGCCCACTGGGACGGAGGTTCAATTCCAGCAGTGGGGCTGGGCCTTCTACTCCCACCGCCGGAGAGCAGTGATTGCCCCCCCAAAAAATGTGTCTAGGAGACTTTGATTTGACTAATATGCTAGTTGTGTATGGTGGAAGGCACATCTATCTTCTCTGCTGCCTCTCCCCCGACTGCCGCCACCTCATATTCTCTGCATGAACTGGGAAGCCATCTGGTTGCCACATGTGTAGCCAGTTGCATTCAACAGGAGTAAGAAATGTAAGAATGTAAGACTTCTCACAGAAGCACATCTGTAGGGTTAGACATCTCCAGCGAATGTGGGTAAGTTCACAGGATGCCAAAGCATTAAGCACAGTTTCCAGTGTGGGAGGCCCCTGAACCTCCTCCTCCATTTCTGGCTTGAATAAATGCAGATTGTTCAACAAGCCTAGGCAAACACTTCTTTGTATTATTCTCTAGTGTGGTGTGACCTTGTAGACTTGAAGAATTCCTCCCCAGGACTACCTTGCTCAACCGGAAACTCATCCTTTTCAGAACTTTGTGGACTAAATCAAGCCTGAAGACTATCTGCCTGTTTCATCTCCGTAAAATGGCAGTGGAGGTAGAATTGGGGGAGGGTGGACTTTTCCCAAGGCTTCCCACCTGTTTGGGCTTACATAGAATTCACTTCATTGCAAAGGGGGAGAAAGGCATATATTTGGTAGTGTCGTAGCATTGCTTCATCCGTAGGCAAACAAATACTTTCCGTAACTGTTTCTTATCTTCTTTCTGTGGTCTGTATACATTCCTTTCCAATCCTGCACTGTAATTTAAGGGAGGGAAGGAAGAAAGACCACAGAAATTAAGAGGTTCTGAAATAAATTACTCTCAAGAAGGCAAATCCTATGCTTTCAAAAATAGTTTTACTGCCCCTATTATTATTTTTTCTCCAAGATTCTTTTGAAAAACACCATCCATCCAACACCTTTCACTGACTGGAAGGTTGTACACCCTCAAATTACTGTGGACTGAGTAGCTGTATGAAGTAATCATAAAAATCACTCCCAAGCAGATATACTTACTATGATGACATCATACACCTAGAAGATAAAAACTGAGGAGCTATTTCAGTACAGCAGATCTGGCTGTTTAATTGCCTGGGTAGAAAAAGAGCTGCTACTTTAAAGGATTCCTTTTTACACATTTTGATTTCCCCTCTGTACTTCTGGAATTTTCGCATGATTCCAGAGTGAATGGTCTTTTGCACATGAACGAGATGTTTATATGAGACAGTGAGAGTTTCTTGTAAAGAAGCTATACATCAAGTCATCATTATAAGTAACATTCCTTTCTTCTATATTACATTCAAGCTTAACCTCTTCCACACAAAGTTTTCTGTGACTATCTCCACCTACATATTTGCTTCCATCTTTGGTGCATTTACTTGCTCCTCTCACTACATCCCTTCAGTATCTCACAAATGTTTACTAGGTGCTCAATGTAAGACACAGGCCAAGGATTATGTGGGAGTTTTATAAGCTTGTAAGGAAGAAAGATGTAAACATAACAATACAACGTAGTGTTTGACTCACCCCATAAGAGTGATACGACGACGGCACTTAAGAATTTCTATGAGACAAATCAGTTTCAGCTGGAAGAACTCTGAGTGAGCTTTATGGGAGAAGTGACATATGAATGTGTCCATAGATGGGTAGGATTTCATTGGAGAGAATGTTAAACAAAGAAGCAGTGTAATCCAATGGAGAAATATGGGAAAGATGTGTTTTATATAAAGGGAATAATTTGCCAAAAGTTAATTTGCAGTGTGTGCTTAAGACTCCTGAAAGTAAAGTTGATGAATGGATTCATACCTGATTTTAGGAGTTTACAAAGCCATTAATCTTGGACTTTTGAACTAGATAGTTATACAAGCATAGTAGAAGTTAGAACAATTAACCAATGTTAATTGTTAAACAATTAATAATTAAACAATGTGAAAGGAGGAGGTGATGGGATTTTCAAGAGATTAGAAGACTTTTTGGAAGACCATTCTTTTGATTCAAATAAGAAGTGACTTGTTTGATAAGCTGTGACATGGTGTGATATGATGGGATAGGAGAGAAATAAGCAAGTTAATAAAATTTGTAAAGGAGGAGTTTCTACTTCTTCCGACAACACTGTTCATGTTTTAAGCACAGGAGCGAGTCTGCACCTTGACATAGAGAAGATATATTCTTGGCAGAGAGAAGTATCTTATGATGAGTAAGTGTCCTCCTGTATGATCTACTTTATTTTCTTCCATATTGTCTGCTCTAAACTCATTGTCTTGCATAGAGTATTAAGTAATCTTACTGTTTTTCTGTTACTAAACTAAAACAAACAAAAAAGTGATTGTTGAATCAGTTGAGGAGTTAATTTCAGATCATCATTTTTGTATTCACATGGGATAACTTAAACAGCTTATCAAACCTCCCTGTAGTTTGTCTAGCTGCTGTCCCCTCCCCCCCCCACTTCCCCCCTTCTTGTAAAATATTATCACCACCTTTACAGTTAACATTTGTTTGCCACATCCCCCCTCCCCCAGCCACTAGTTTCTCTTTCCCTCTGTTGTCCTACCACTGCAGCAAACAAAAAATCTCTTTCTTTTGGTATGACATTTTTTATCTTAACTTTTTCTTTTATAGCATACAATATTTTTCCTTTTGTTTCCAACAAATATCCTCTACATCCACTCATAATGTAGTGGTTTAAATTTTGTCATTATTCTTTAACAGCCATTATCAAACTATTTCACACAGACAACACAGCCAGTTTTCCATATAAATAGGCCTCTCCAGTATCAGAGTAGATTTTCATTCATTCTAAGAGTGGATGACTGGGGATGAGGGGAGAAGTTTTAATGACATGTTTTCAGGAAAACCTAATGAACTTTTAAACTGTGTTCAAATGTTCCAGGAGTAACCCTCCCCAACCCCCCAAGTAAAACAAGACAAAAGCCCTCCAAATACACTGCCATCTAGCCAATTCTGACTCATAGCAAACCCAGGAGACAGAGTAAGACTGTCCCTGTGAGCTTCTGAAGTTGTAACTCTTTTTTCTTTCTTTTTTTTGTTGCATCACTGCCCGCTGTTGGGAGTAGGAGGCCCAGGCTTGCTCCTGGAGAGCTGCTGCTGGATTTGAACTGCCAACCCAGTGGGCCGCAGTCCTGCACTCAACCACTGAGCCACCGGGGCTCAGCCCTGAAGTTGTCACTCTTTAGGAGAAAAGAAAGCCTTGTTGTCTTCCCAGTGAGTGGCTGGAGGTTTTGAACTATTAACCTTGCAGTTAGCAGTCCAACACACAACCCAATCAAAGTATGATAGGATGATTATTAATGAGAATAAATGCTATGTTACACATAGTATGTCATAAGAACTGATAATATGCGGTGACTAACAGTCACTGAGGAACCTGAATAGAGTTTCTATTCTACAAGAGTATAATGATCTTTGCTCTATTTTTTAAAAAAACAAGTTTTATGGGAAATTCATCCACATGTCATACAATTTAATAATTTCTTTGCTTCTATCTGACAATAACTCCCTAATCAAAGAGGCTTCATCTCTTTCACAACTCACTAAATGTATTTTATGATATCCTAGGAATGTGAAGGAAAGAATCCACTAATAGTATGAAATAATTTTAAGGATGTTTATTTTTAACCTGAGACTAGTGTTCCAAGATTTGCATCTCTAAATCGGTCTGGAATATTACATAGCGTTTGTCTGTTCTGCAATGCAAAGTTTATGGCTTTTCTCCATTAGCTAAAAAGAATGTCAGGACATTATTAACTACTTCAGATTATCTGTTAGAGAGATAACGGTGATAAATGGTGCTTGGCCCCAAATGGTAAAATTAGCTTAGTTCTATACTTCCAGGAAAAACAGACAGTTTGATTTATTGCTCCTTATAATAAATATTTGGGAACGTATGACAAATAAGTATAAATGATATTATCCAAAACTTAGGTTGAGGATCTTATTACAAATTGTAAACACTACTGAAAGAAGATGGTTATTTTTTTTGAAAAGCTCTCTTTGGAAGGAATTAGAAAATACTTCTATTAAAAGAGGAGGAAAAATTGTTAGCAACATGTGCAATTGAGGTCTATTAATAGATCTCATTCTGACCCTGATTGATGGAGTACACTATTCATTTATATTGATAAGTCTTGTCTTTTTCCTAAGAAATATATATGTTTAATTAAAAAACTTATGAAACACACAACTTTCCTCTAGCTCTTTGGTCCTTCCTTCACTTCACTATCATGACCTCAATTCTACCTCACAAATCAGATTAGACCAGAGCATGCACACTGCTACAGATAAGAGCCCATAACAGGGAATCCATGATAGATAAACCCTTTAGGACCAGCAAGGAGAGTGAGATACCAGGAGGATTGGGGAGGGGGAGAGGAGAAAGGGGACTCTATCACAAGGTTCAGCTTATGACCCCTTCCCAGGAAAAGTGGGTAGGGGCAATGGAGGAAGATGCAAGACCTGGAAAAAAGGATCTATAACTTATCAAGGGTTCATGAGGGAGGGTAGACTGGGGAGGTTAAAGGAAGAAATGGGGAGCTGATATCAGGGACTACTGTGGGAAGAAAATGCTTTGAAAACGATGATGGCAGCATATGTGCAAATGTGCTTGATACCCTGGATGATTGTACGGTTTGTGATAAGAGATGCAAGAGCCCCTAATAAAAGTATTTTTTTAAAAAAATTAAATTTTAAACAAATTTTAAAAAATCAAAATTTCCTACTAAAACCCAAAAAGCTTCAAATTCACCATAGTATGATTTAATATATCAAAAATTTAAAACAGTGTTTACTACTGTTGGGATCTGACTGGTAATATCTTAAATAAAAGGAAATGGGTGGTATTGTCTAAAGAAGGAGAATGGACACGAAAGGTAAAACAAATTATTTGAACAATACAATTTTAGGCTAAAATTGCATGTTATTGCCTTTCCTCTCCCACTTTTTCCCTCAAAGATAATCTTTGATTTACATTTCATTCAACCTATCCAAGTGGGGACAAGAAAGAATTCATTTATGAAGAGAGATACGCTTGCTGATAGTATAATAAGATATGATTTACTAGAGAAACAAAGGCTAAGAAAACCAAACAACATAAGGAAACTGAACTGGAAATAAATCTTCTTCTATTGAAGACATTTCTCAGCAAGTAATCTCATCAAGATAAAATAAATTGAATTTAATAAAATGAATCTTGTGATGGCTAAAAATTTCCTGGTAAAGGTGAGCATTATCTAGTTAAAAAAAGAACACCAGTCCTATGAAGGGTAGCTGCCTAAGTCATTGGATTTGAATAAGACTCACAAACCTTAGAGAGATGTGTCAAAACAACAACAAAAGAAATAGATAGGAAAGAGTCTTATTTTTCTTTTATTGTGCTTCAGTAGCAGAGAATTCCATTTGATTCTAAAAGAAAAGAGAATATTCAGACTTACTAATGCAGGCAATATGAGGCAATAGCAGAAAAACTAGTTGTAACTGGGTTCATGACATGTCTTCAATTCACAAAAGACACAAGTCTAGACAAGCCAACATGAGTCACTTCAGGAGGTTGTATCATAATGTTATTACCATAAAGATTTCCAGGATGAATGGCCTCTGTGGATCCTAATAGGTCCCCACAAATAATGTGATATTGCATTCTAGACATTTCTTGAGAGTTTTATATATAATCATAAGTAATGAATTCTCTAATTCCTTCAGCATATACATTTTGTTGCAACATGTCAAACAGTCATTAAGAACAAAAGAACAAGCAAAAGAAGTAAGTCTTCTATGAGGCAATGTCCATTTTTCAGCATGACAAAGTAGTTCAGCTTAATTATGTTGCTAAATGAGAAGTGTTCTTGAAAGAGGATGCTAAAGCATGGATTCTGTTAAGAATAAGAAATGAAGAGGCCAACAGCATGTTTATTTGGGAGAAGTTATGCAGTTTGCACTGAATGTGTACTTGTTCTATTCTATGTCACTGGGTAGATCTCAAACTAATCTCTTTCTGTCTTCATTTTCCCAACTATAAAAAGGGGGTAATCATAGCAACCAGTCTCACAGGGGTGTGGTGGACATTAATTAAGGCCCATAAAAGGTTTTGAAGGTCAAAGATGAAAGGCACCAGAGCAAGTACAAAGACTTATCATTAGCACTGAAGTTCATGGGATATAAACACATGTTTATTGATGGAAAAATCTGAGAACATTCCATAAGAATACCTTCTTCTTGGATTTATATGATTTAAATTGAATTGGCTCATAGGTGTGTTTATTAAGGTATAAAGACATAGATGACTCTATATTTACTCTATATTTAATCTAGACTGATAGGCACATTGAGGAGAACATTAATTTGAAAATGGAATTTATGGCCAGTTAGAATAAAAATATAAATTTTTTAAAAGTATATAAATTTTATTTACTTTTTGCTTTCCCTTTGTATATGAGGAAACTTCAGAAATTTTATTTAGAAATGGAGTTAAAAAAATCATTTTGTTGGGGGTTTTTACAGCTCTTAAATCTCCCCATACATAGTAGTTATCAACCTGTGAGTTGTGACCCCTTTGGAGGTCGAACGACCCTTTCACAGGGGTCACCCAATTCATAACAGTAGCACAATTTCAGTTATGAAGTATCAACGAAAATAATTTTATGGTTGGAGGAGCTTGTCACCACAACATTAGGAACTGTATTAAAGGGTTGCGGCATTAGGAAGATTGAAAACCACTGCCATATATCAATTGTGTCAATCACATTTGTGCATGTGTCGCCATCATCCTTTTTAAAGCATTTTATTTGTACTTGAACCCTTGGTATCAGCTCTTCTTTTTTGCCCACCCTTGTGAACTCTTGAAAAATCAAACATTATTGTTATTTTCATATCTCACATCATCTGCTGTCTCCTTTCACCACGTCCTCCTGGTACAAATGGATTGTACATTGATCATTGCGATCAGTTTCCTCTTCCTGTTCCCCCCTTTCCGTCCCCCCAAATCTTCCTCTTGCCCTCAAGGCATCACTACTCCTATTATTGCTCTTGAGGGGATATCTGTTCCGTATTCTGTGTGTTCAGGGCTCTTATCTATACCAATGTATATGCTCGGGTCTAGCTGGATTTGTAAGGAAGAACTGGGTCATGATACTGGGGGGTGAGGGTGGGGGGGATGAAACATTAAAAGAATAGAGGAATGTTGAGTGTTTTGTAGGTGTGATATAGCACTCTGGCTGACTCGTCTCTTCCTTGTGACCCTGTAGTGAGGGAATGTCCAATTGTCTACAGATGGACTTTGGTTCTCCACCCCAACCATCTTTGTACACATTGATATGACTGTTTGTTTTGACACCTTATTCTGTTGACACCCAGTGATCACACAGGCTGATGTGCTTCTTCCATGTGGGCTTTGTGGTTTCCCTGCTAGATCACCGCTTGTTTAACTTCAAGGCTTTAAGACTCTAGACACTGTATTATCTAATAGTCAGCATCATCAGTTGTCTTCACCACTTTTGCTTATGCACTTCCCACATTTGCTAAAAGAAGATCATTATTCAGGATTTTACACAATAAGCATCTGAATAAAAGATCACAAACTAAAAATATTTAAAAATTGAATTAAAAGATACAATTAAAAAAAATGCAAACTTTATTTCTCAACCTAAGCTCCATCAAGTTCAAGACACTTTTGTGGTAAGCAATGGTACCAGCCACTCACTACTTTAGTCCATCTCTAAAGAACTGAAGGTGCTGGGAATTTAACCATGCTGATGCATTTTCTTACATTACTAAATGAAGAAAAAGGGGTACCCTTTAAAGAGTTTTAAAGATTATGACATCTAAAGAAGTCAGGAGGAGCCAAACCAGGACTGTAAGGTGGATGCTTAGTGATTTCCTGTGGGAACTCTCTAAAAAGTGCCCTTGTTTATGATAGGAATGAGGAAGAACATCTTTGTGGTGTGAAGGCTTCCCTTTTGAAGCTTTCCAAGGTGTTTTTCTTCTAGCTCTTTGGTTAACATTATCATTATAAGTTGATGTTATCATTTTTGGGCTCTCCAGAAAATCATCAAGCTGACCTTGAGCATCTCCAAGTAGCTATTGTCATGACCTTTGCTCTCTCTAGCTCACTTTTGCTTTGGTTGGACCACTTTTATGCCTTCATAACCATTGCTCAGATTGTGGTTTATGCTCAGGATCCTAGCACCGAAGTCATTTCTCCTATTTGTCTTTATCCCTCTATGAGTAGAAGCAAGTTACAGGATCGCTTTTAGCTTCCACTCTGATTTTTTTTCTTTCCTGTCTTCTCACGGCCATTTGTTTTCATCATGTACGAGGTTCTTGATGTCATCTCACAGCTCATCAGGTCTTCCATCACTAGTGCTCAGTGCAGAAAATCTGTTCTTGAGCTACTTGGGAAGAATGGAAATTCCAGAACTCTGAATTGTACTTATGTGGACGCTGAACATTAACCAAGAGGCAGCTGTGTGAACAAAATAAGAAAATACTACATGGTTTAAAATCAAGAAAGATGCGTGTCAGGAATTTGTCCACTCATCATATTTATTAATTCCATACACGGAGAAAATAATTAGATAAACTGGACTAAATAAGAATGTAGACCTGAAACTATTTATAACCCCCCACCCCCCATCTATAGCAGATAGTATAAACAATCCTGAGGAGAAAACAATGGGACTGATGCTTCTAGGTTGTGGGGTGGGGAGGTATGGGATAGTGGAAGGCGGTGGAAAGGAAGGGGGGGTACAACAAATTCAGGGACAAGAGAACAAGTGATCTAAAACTGATGATGAGGAGGGTGTAGTGTAAATGCCTGGTGGGGATTGATCAAATGCAATGAGGCTGAGAGGAATTACTGAAAGGTCAAACATGATTGTGGGATAAGTGGGAAGTTAAAAGAAATAGAGGCATGAACTAGGAGACAAAGGGCATTTATAGAGGTATGAATACAGACCTGTATATATGCAAATATATTTATATATAAGGATAGGGACATAGATCTCATAGTATAAATTATCTATGAACTTGAGACCCTTATGTAACTAATATGCTAATAAGGTTTTTGTTTCAAAAGAATGACCAACTCTCTAGAAGAACTTTTATAGTGGTGTACACCAAATAATGAATCTTTTAATATGTTGCAAATATTTAGCATTGAGATACTGATAATTCATTTTAGACTGTAGATGTCATTAGATTTTATCTGAGACTAGCCATTTATTGAAGGAAGTGTGTTTCTCTTAAGTGCCTTAATTTGGAAGCCAATCTTTCTTCCATGACAAAGTACACTTCCTGGATGCCCACTGACTCATAAAAAATAAATATCACTGTGATGAATAGTAGTTGCTTTTTGCTGAGACACAATTTTGCCTTAATTATATATTAAGAGTAGTGTTAAATAAATTAATTATTTTACTTTTGTAATATCATTGCTTATTGGTAGTCTTTAACGATTACAACTAGAGACAGGGAGTTTCTTGAGACATTATTTCCTAATTAAATGATTGCGCAGTCAGTCGGTCAAACTCTTGGATGACATTAATTAACAATGAAACTATCATATCTCTGAGTTTCTGTCTTTCCTGGAGTTTCTAAAAATGTGCTAGTTTTTAATGACAATCTTTCTTTTTGTCGGTTCCTGGGAACAATTCATTACTGATGTTTATTTTGCCTTGGTTTAGGCTGTAAACTGACTCTACAATAACATAACTTGGGAGGTTGCTATTTTAGAATTATTATATCCTATACTGCTTGTGGTCAAGGGAAAAAAATAGAGAAAGAGAGGGAGTCTGGAAAACAAGGAGAAATATGTCTTAAACACTTTTATTATTGCAAAACAAAAAAGAGTTCAGTTTCAACCCACTTAATGATCTAGTTCATATTTCTTTTGTTAAAATCTCATTTATCCTTTACCACAAAATTTGAATGTAAACATTAATGGTCAAGGTTGATGGCCGTGGAATTAACCAGCTTCTCGTGATTCACCACTTTCCTATGTTTGATGACTAGGCAAAGAGCTATATTTAAAATGGCTCTGTCCCAGAAGGAGGATCTTACGGGTTTCACTGCCCGGCCCACTCAGAAAAATAAAAGTTGGGGAGGTAAAATTAAAGTCCCTCCTTTACAGAGAACACAGTGAGCATGAAATTTATCTTAAAACCTGATTCTCTTAACAATGTAGTAAAAATGGCACTGATTTCTTCCAATATTACTTTAAAAAAAGCAAGGGTATCAGGAGACATTTTCCAAATGATTTTTTATAATTTTGTCATCTCAGACATCAAGGGAATAAAAAGAGTAAACCAAAACAGTATTTTTACCTAGTTCAGCATCTGATTATGTTTGAACGTCATGAAAAAATAAATCCTTCTTTTCCCTGAGGTTTGTTTCAAATAGTAGTAGCTTTTTCACTTGCTAGAAATAGACATTTTCATTTAGGATTATGTAACGAAAAACTGAAGCATTTTGATAAAATTCAACAAAGGCATATTCACAGTGTTTTAGCTGGAGAGGTGGGGGTGGCATCTTCAAGGAATTTGCAATGTATTAAGGTAGTTGATATATAGATAAGCTCACAAACCCCAAATCTATGGCAATTGCTGTATTCTGACTCACCTGGTATAGGGTTGTAAATCTTTGCTCCTGTAAGCAGCTGTGGATTTGTTCTTCTGACCATGTGGTTAGTAGTCCAGTATTTATCTCCTAGCACCATCAGGGCTCCTTATCTTTATTTAGATTGGGCCCAAATATGAATAGAGGCCAGGTTACATTAAATGGAAAAACTCATGTTTCACTGGCACTTCCCAGTCTTCTTAAGGAATTGTCTGTTGTCCCTGAAAATCACCCATTCATGCCCACTTAGTGTGTCTGAGACCAGGAGATGGTTTATCAGTTTGAGGAGGCATCCAGATAGAATGAAACCTATAATGTAAACAGAATATCACCTTTGGAGCTGGAACAATCTACTGGGATCTTCAAATTGAACCCTGTAAATTCATTAATGGAGTAACTGATATTATAAAGCATGATATGATTAGTACTATATTTGTGTCTAGTCAAATTACCATGCTCATGATTTTCATGATGCTGACAGATTCAAGAATAATTTATATGTATTCCTCATCTTTTATTTACCTAGCAGCTTTAATAATTCCCCTAACCATACTTGCTAAATTTATAAGAAGGAGCAAAATTTGAACTTGATTTCTTTTTTACATATATGCTAATTCATTTAAATAACCCAAACAAAGGCAGTCAAGGAATGATGGGTTCATAGAAAGACTTTTATATAACATAAAATATTTTTTAAAACACCAGAATCTGGTTGCTCAAGAATTGATTAAAAACTTTCTTATGGAACTTTCACATAAGAAACTAAATTATTAAGTCAATGAACATATAAAAATAATATTCAAGAATATTATTGAGACACCAAGATTAAAAAATGGAAAGCATTAGTTCCCACACTTGAGGAATTCAGTCTAGGAGAAGAGGTGAACACAAGAGCTAATAAATGGAATACTTGTATGCATAAATGCATGCTGTGGTTGCCTTTGGGAAAATGTGACAGATGAGAGACACTTTGAACAGAATGACCATCAATTTACAAAAGTAGAAGAAAGGGCATTTCAGGCAAAGAGAACAAAATGTGCAAAGAAATAGAATTTTGAAAAGATATGTGAGTTGTTCATTTTGGTTTGGAGCTTGGGTTTGTGGTGGAGAGTGGAAGGAAATGAAATTGGAGCAGTATATTGGAGTTACATCACGAAGGACATGAGTGCCAGACAAAAGAGCTTAGCTTGTTGTGTAGCTGAGAACGCTAAGCTCACTGCCTGTAGAGGGTGAGCATTGGAAAATCAGGGACACTCTTTCAATAAGAAAAGAGTATAATCATTTATTTGGTGAAGAGGTTTCTATGACAAGATTGGATTGCAAGAGAGATCAATAGTACACTGAAATATTAGTTGAGGGTAGAAATCATTACTGCCTGAATTGAATTAGTTGCAGAGAAATGGGACCTAGTGGTCAGGTTTAAGATGCATTTATGAAACAATATTGACAGGATCAGGGAAAGGATGGTTAAGAAGGGTAGTGATTCCAGAATGCATTTCTTAGTTCAGAGACAAGAAGATGTCAATTCCATTCTCTATGATCGAAAAGGAAAGCATACTTAGGGAGATAATGATGTTCTTCAGTTTTCTTTTTTCAGTTTATATTTTATGATGAAGCACTGTGGGTTAATCAAGGTGACAAGCTAAAATGACAAATGTGTGAAAAAGCTCATCAAGAACTTGGAAAATGAATTAGAATTGGAGAATCAGAATTAGGAACATTTCAAGAATGTCAGTAAATCCTTTATCAAAAACTGTTGGAAGAACAGGGCAGTCATTGAACCTCTCTGCTTGATGTTCAGACTCTGACCTTTTAAGAACAGAGGTGATGGGAGATCCTTAGTTTTCCTGTATCTTCTCTGCCACTTGGGTAAGAGCAGCCACAACTAGATTCTGGGGAGTTTTCTCACCATTCTGAACTTAGTCCATATGTCTTAGGCTGAGTTCTCTAGAGAAACAAAATTGGTTAAATATACATATACATATACATATATACATATATAGATATATTACAGGCTGTTGACCCAAATCCAAATATATATGTGTGTGTGTGTGTGTGTGTGTGTGTGTATATATATATATATATATATATATATATATATATATATATATATATGGAATTGTGTTGGCCAGAGCAGAGCATTTGCAGTGCAATTATTTTTCTGCTAGGTGAACATCAAGCAACTTGCTCTGAGTCAATGCACCCAGTGTAGTTGCCTAGGAAGGTTCTCTAGCCTCAGTGAATTTTTTCATGAAAGCAGTTTCACTGGAATCTAAATTTTTTGATGGCTGATTTAAGAAAACAGCTTACTGTGAAATTTTGATTCCTGCTCAGAAAAAATGCCACAGAAACTGCTGTGATATTGAACACAATTTAAAGACAGTGCTATGGAAAAAACTCAATTATATGAGTGGTTTTCTCATTTCCAAAGAGGTGGAATGTTGATTAATGACAAACCTCATTTTGGATGTCTGCTAACTTCCTGAATGAATGAAAATGTTGCCTTGTGGTGTACTTGGACGTCCTTCCACCAGGCCTCACTGTTAATAGAGCTTTCTCTTTAGATGTTCTGTAAAGATTGCATAACAGTGTGTGACAATATAGGCCTGACTTGTGGCAGACAGGGGACTGTTTTTGCCACCACAGCAATGCACCTGCTCCCACAGCCATTTCAATGCACCAGTTTTGGGCTACAAAACAGCATGCCTCTCTTCCCTTACACACCTTACTTACCTGACCTCACTCTGTGTGACTTCTTTGGCTGTCTGTGAAAGCAGAGGAACATTAGAAGGCAGCTATTTGATGACTTAGAAGAGATAAAAAGGAAAAAACAAGGGAGGTGCTGTCAACTATCTAAACAGATTAGTTTGAAAAACATTTTGAAGTAAGGAATCACAGATTTAACAAATGTATGAAGTATAATGGAGAGTACTTTGAAGGTGATAAGGTTGTTTTGTAAAAAAATTTAAATACATAGCTTTGAAAAAAATTAAAATTCCTGGTATTTTGGGGTCCCTCCCCGTGTGTGTGAAACACATGATCTATATAATAAATTTATTGAAGACATTTATATGAAATTAGATCATAACAGTTAGTTATATATAAAGGTGAGTCCAGTCTGAGGTCAGATGTCAAGATAGAGGCTCTTTCTGACTAACAGCAACTTTGGAGGCTGATGAAGCACAGGACTGACAGGACACAACAAACTGCAGAGACTAAAGAGTCCAAAGTCCGTAGGTCAGATGGCAGTTCAGATAACAGGCTGTTGATGGCTCTAAGGATTGGCGGGAAATATGACAGGCTGTTGACTCAAATCCAAAAAGCCAGATGGAGAGCTAGATTCAGGACCTAGACCTAGCAAAAAGAAAGCAAGTTTCCCACAGCATTCCCATTATAAAAAGTAGGCTACACCCACAAGAAAATGTCCTTTCAATTGCATCAGGGATATGACCTAAATAAGGGAGCTATGCTCCACGTTTGTCTTTTCACAGCCAATCATAGCAGATCCCCTTACAGAGTTAATTATATTACGCTAGGTCATAGATGTCACTAGGTGGCTATTACTAGACTTCAACCACTAAACCACTGAGACTCCTGGCCCAATCAAGTGACTCCAAACCTAACTATCACATCAGGGATACGTTTGTCCTTAATCATCCAGAAAGTCACATGAGCTAACATCCCAGGCTTCTCACCAAAACCTGTCAACAACTGTGAAAGTTCTGAGTTTGCCAGTTAGATTTCACTGTTATTGAGCCAACCGTGAGAATGACAACCTTATGCACAACAGAATGAAATGTCGCCCATTCCCATGTCATCCCCATGTTTGATTGCATGTTGGACCATTGCAGTGCATAGGGTTTTCATTTCTGGAAGAGATCACCAGGCCATTCTGTCTTGTTTTGCTGAAACCTGTTTGTTCAGTATCATAGCAGCATACTGGCCTACACCAAAAGATAATGGGGCCTTTGCACGTGGTGCATTGGGCTTTAATTTGAGCTAGATATCCTACACAGGAAGTGAGAATTCTATCGCTGAACTCTTGGCTAGTAAGTTAGGCCTACTTTGTGGACGTGGACAAACGATACTAGACTTCAGAATCAGAGAAATAATGACTTTATAATACTTATGGCACAGCAGGCACCATAATTCTCGTGTGTGTCATTCATGTGCCTGTAGGTCTCATGGAGGTGAAATGCACAGGTTCAGGTGAATACTGAGCATATTGTGGATTTGCATCACAGCTTAGGAGACTTGCACATAGGCCATTCCAATCAACTATAATAAGACTGCAAACAAACCTTTTGCCCTGTAGGGTAATATTTCAATTTTACCAGGCAATAAGCAAATCAACCTTGTGCCCTTAAGAGAGATAGTATCTCTATTTTCCCAGGTTGTTCTCTATCTAAAATTTCTTGAAAACAAAGACTAGAGGGGAAAAGCCCTGTATTTGCTCACATGATGTGCAGAAATGTAAACGGTTCATAAATTGTCTCCAATAAATAGGCTTAAAACATTCTCCTCTCTCTTAAGCTCTTCCTTTATGTATCTGATTTCTTCTCTTTATTCCCTGTTAAAGTATAATTTAAGCTATTAAAATTCATTTTTGATAGCTGATATTCTATATAGTAAAATTCAGCAGCAATAAAATTTTACCTTGAAGTGTGTGAACATAAAAGCGAAGCTGAAACTATTATGGCAAAAAAAATAAGACAATATTTAGGAAAAAAAGCTTATGGTATTTTTTAAAGGGTATACTTTACAAAGTTTAATGAAAACTCAAAATCAGATATGATCTTTTTGAAATTTCTGCTCACAGGTTATGAGGCAAAATTAATTGCAATTATGCAATTTGTTAACCTAACTCCTAAAATCACACACACACAATACTGATTCCCTCCTCCTGACCTCCCCAACATATCCTAAAGAAGTAAGTCCTCTTCCTTCAAAATTGTTATTTGCCATTAAGTCTGCAAAGGTTATCTGGTTCTGTACCATCATGATAATCAGTTTATGTCCATTGTATAGACTCATCCAATGTAGGGGAAGCTCATCTTCCAGGCTCATTCTGTTCAGATTCATAGGGTTTACATTGACTAATATTTGAAAACAATCTGGCAGCTCTTACTTTCTAGTCTGTCTCAGTCTGAATATTTGCTGACACTGGTTAATTATGGGTGACAGCTGGTATCTGAAATACCGACAGCATAGTTTCCAGGATCATAACAATATACAAATCACCACACTACAATCAACTGACAGACTGGTATTCATAAATGAATTGTCATGGGTAGCAGTTTTATTACATGATTTAGTAAGACATTAGGAAAGCAGTTACTTTTTCCAGACTGGAAGAAAAATATTCTTACAATGTTCATTAAGTCAGTGTCACATATTTGAGGTGCTATTATTTGAAGTATTCCACTCTTGTACACAGAATTTTTTTTTGTGTTAGTTAATCATTAGATTTGACTGTGAATGTGAGGAAATGCCAAACAATAGAGGTCTAAAATGAGTTTGGTAGTACATTTTATAAATGTTTTTGAACTAGTTAGGATAAGGTTGGTGTGTCATCCCACCCTGTCAGGGGTCCAGGTTTCTTTGAATTCCCCATAGTATGTGAACCTCTATCCCAGAGGTCACCCACAGAGTCTGAGCTGTCTCCTACTAACATATGGAAATGAGTTGATCATGGTTTGCCCCAACAATTTTTCGTTAGTTTTATGTGCAGTGGTGACTTGTGGGTTGCTCTGATGCTGGAAACTCTATTACTGGTATTTGAAATACCAGCAGGATCATCCAAAGTAAACAGATTTCAGCATAGCTTGCAGACCAAGAACATACTACAAAGAAGGAATAGGCTTTCCACTTTGGAGGAATTACTCACTGAAAATCTTATGGATAACACTTACACATTGCCAACTATTGAACACCTCATATAGAGGAGCAGTGCATTGTCAGATGTCATGCCAGAAGAAGAATCCTTGAGGTTGGAAGTTGTTCAAATTATGTCTGAGAGAGAGCTGCCTTCCTAAAGAAGAGTCCAGCATATTGACATGAAAAGAATAAAGCATTTGGGATCTTGTGTTAATCTGGGTAGACTAGAGAAACAAATTCATAGACATACATAAATGTGAATAAGAAAGGGGTTTATATACAAGAGGAAATGAACATTGAGAAAACATCCCAGCCCTTTCCAGGTCAAGTCCACAAGTCCGATATTAGCCCCTATGCCTGACAGTAATCCACAAAGTTCTCTTCAGACTTATGAAACACATGCAATGATGCTGACTACAGGAAGATCACAAGTCAGTGGGTAGAAAGTCCTTGGATCCAGTGGTGATGTAAGCATCTCAGCACTGGCAGGGGTCTTCATAGGGCTGCTCCATCATCCAGGGCTACATCAGGGTAGGTCCATGTGGCTTCTTTTTTGGGATGTCTCACAGAAAGTCAGCCATGTTAGTTGAGTGTCTCCAAGGGAGGGAACCAAGAGAGATAGTGTATCCTGCCTCCAAGAAGGAACGACTACATTTCCCAGAATTCTCAGGAAAAGGCTATGAGAGATGGTTAATGCCAGATTGACTAGCTAGACTACACCCCTACACTCTTTTTTGTTTTGTTTTGTTTTGTTTTGGGTGGGGGCATCCTGCCTCTGGTGGTTGTGGGTGTTACCCAGCGCTGCTCCTGAGAGCCGCCGCTGGATTTGAACCGCCAAACCCGTGGGCCTCAGTCCTGTACTCAACCATTTTTGCCACCGGGGCTCAGCCCCACCCCTACACTCTTAATCTACAAATTGACACCATATTAGGTGACTGCCATAGATCTTCATTTGTTCATGGAGAAAACTCAAAATGATAATAAACAGCTACAAATATGTATTAATGTATCAAGTATGCATGTACCAAGTGTGAAACTAGGAAAATTAGAATTAATCAAAATGAAATGAAATTCATAAAGATAGATATGATAGATATAGGCATTAGTGGGCTGAAATGGATAGGTGTTGGCCATTTTGATTCAGAAAATCATATAGTTTAGTATGCCAAGAATGATAAGCTCAAGAGGAATGGTCAAAAAAAGACATTTCAGGAAACAATGGACAGTGTAAGACACAAAGTATTATTAATAATATATAATTGATCAAGGATTCATGAGGGTGGAAATGTTGGGGAGGGAGGGGAAAAAAGAGGAGCTTATAACAAGGGCTCAAGTAGAAAATGTTTTGAAAATGATGATGGCAACATATGTACAAATATGCTTGATAAAATTAATGTATGGAATGTTATGAGAGCTGTAAGAACTTCCAATAAAGTGATTAAAAAGAAAACATTTCAAGATCTATTTTGAAGTACAATGCTGTTTGTGATAGGAAAATAACTATCCAAATACAAGAAAATTTAGTTGATACAACTATTATTCAAATGTATGCACCAATCACTAACACTAGTGATGCAGAAATTAAAGAATTTTATCCAAATCTTCAATCTGAAATTGATTAAACATGTAATCAATTCAGTTAGGTCGTTATTGGTAATTACAATCCAAAAGTTGGGAAAAAAAAGAGGAAAATATGTACTTGGTATATAAACAAAACTTGAGATTGCAAAGCAATGACTTCTTCATTGCAAAATCCTTTTAAAAATCATTTTATTGGGGGGTTCACACAGTTCTAATTCACAATATCTATATACATACATTGTGTCAGTGTTTATGTCTTAAAGGACATTTTACATGCTTAGAGACTGCAGTCTCTCTTCTCCATTTCTCTTTTATTCACGCCCTCTCTTTTTTATCTTAAAATACATATAGATTTTTGATATCACTGCTCTTTTGGGAGTAGGAAGCCTAGCCTTGCTCCTGGAGAGCTGCTGCTGAATTTGAATCGTCAACCCTTTGGACCGCAGTCCCACACACAACCACTATGCCACCAGGGGTCAGCCTTAAAAAGTAATTTTATTGGGGGTTCTTTCATCTTTATCATAATCTATATATTCATCCAGTGTGTCAAGCACATTTGCACATATGCTGCCATCACCACTCACTTGAATCCCTGATATCTGCTGTCCATTTATTTCCCCTTCTTCTCCCACCTGTCTTCTCTCATAAACCCTTGATATGATATAGATTATTATTTTCATATCTTGCATCATCCCTTCCCCATTACCATTACCTCTCATCATCCTTTCCCCATCATCCATTACCCCTCACCCACTTCCCCTTCATTCATTCCACTTAGAGGGGGTTATAGGTTCATCCTTGTGATAGATTTACCCTTTCTCCCCCACCCTCCACTAATACTCCTGGTATCTCTACTCTCCTTGTTGTCCCTGAGGAGTTTATCTGTCCTGGATTTCATGTGTTGCAGTCTCTTACCTGTAGCAGTGTACATGCTCTAATCCAATTTGTAAGGTAGAATTGAGGTCATGATAGTGGGGGAGAGGGAGAAGGAAGCAACAAAGATCTAGAGGAAAGTTGTGTGTTTCATCAGTGCTATACTGCACCCTAACTGGTTCATCCCTTCCCTGTGACCTCTCTGTGAGGGGATGTCCAGTTGTCTACTATTGGGCTTTGGGTCTCCATATCATGTCCTCCTCCCATTCACATTCGGTATGATTTTGTTCTGGGTCTTAGATGCCTGACATCTGATCCCATTGACACCTCATGATTGCACAGGCTGGTATGTTTTTTCCATGTGGACTGTGTTTCTTCTCAGCTAGATGGCCGCTTTTTTTTCTTCAAGCCTTTAAGACCCCAGATGCTATATCTTTTGTTAGCTGGGCACCATTGACTTTCTTCACCACATTTACTTATGCACACATTTGTTTCAGCGATCCTGTTGGGAGGTGAGCATCAAAGAATGCTGCACTGTTAGAACAAAGTGTTCTTGTGTTGACTGAGTACTCAAGTTGAGGCCATTTGTCCACCTGCAACCTAATTCTAAATCATATATAGATATGAGTACATAGTTCAATTCCCTCTCATTATTATATTTACATATGTACATGCCTGTATTTAGACCTCTCTACATGTCCTTTGCCTCGTGGTTCTTTCCTCTATTCCCTTTTACTTTCCTCTTGTCCCATCATCATACTCGGTCTTCATTCAGGTTCAGTAATTCCTTGTTGCTATATTGCTCTTGATTAAGTCCCACTAGGCATCCTATGCCCTTGTCTCCATTGATTTTAGTTCACTTGTTGTTCCCTTGTCCCTAACAAATACCTTTCTCAATAATACACCAGGAAACTCTACCTGTGGACTTCACCAGATAGAAAACACAGAAATCAAATGAACCACATCTTTGGGAAGAGGCAATGAAGAAGCTCAACATCAGTAGCTGAAACCAGGTCAGGGCTTGACTGTGGAAAAGGTCATCAGTTTCTCACATGTAAGTTCTGGTTGAAGTAGAAGAATATTAAAACAATTCCCTGAGAGCCAAAATATAAACTTGAGTCTATCCTACCTGAATTTTGAGGGCATATCAAGAACTGATTTGACACCTTGAACACTAATGACAGAAAACCAGATGAGCAGTGGTGTGACATCAGGAACATACTACATGAAGAAAGCATCATTAAAAAGACAATAAATAATGAAATTAATAAAGTTTATGCCAGAAGAAACTCTGAAACTTGTTCTTCATTGTAGAGTACCTAAGGCAAATGGAAAAAATGATGAAATCGAAGAGCTGAACAGAATATTTCACAAGGCAGTTTGAGAAGAAAAAGTAAAATATTATAATGAAATATAAAAGACCTAGAGTTAGAAAACTAAAATGTAAGTACAAGGTTAGCTGAAATGCTAAACTGAGTTAGAGAAAAAAATTAAGTCTTGAATTGAAGTACTGAAAAATTCTATGGTATATATATTTCAGTCTGAGTTTGTTTATCATTTCATCCAGTTGAAATCAAATAACACATTGACTTCAATACTGGTCAAACACTGTGCTAATACTAAAAAAAAAACACTGACCATCAAGTACTTACATGCATAATTCTCTTATCATGCTAATAGGAATATCATTAGCTAGTCATCTTTACACACTAATTGCATCCCACATGGATTCTCCATCCCCCACCCCCCCAAAACTATTTCTAGATCAGCAAAGATTGCCAATCTTGGTTCTTCTTTTAAAAATTATAACCATGATTAAGCTATACAATTAATATCGCTTTATAAAACCACTGAACATCTGAAACATCAATAAACAATTTTAACGAAGACACACCTCCTTTTCAAATTCAGCGATCAGCTCAGGCTAGTGGCACTCTAGAGGCTGCTGATTCATAGTCACACGGTGGCTGTGTATTTCCCTCTGAAAAGTCACAGAAATCTTAGAGGCAGCTAAGCCAGGACAGCTAAGAAAATGAGTCAGCCTACATTTAACCTGATTCAGTCCACACATCCAGCACTGGTGTTGGGTACACTTTCAAAGTTGTACATTTGCAAATTTTAGTTCATTGGTGATTTGAAGCAGATAGTGGAGCGGACAATCAACAACTCCAAAGAAACACCCAGGTCAACACAAGAATCTAAGCCAATGCATATGACTGTCCTTCAAAAAGATCCAGCAACAAGCCATTGGCAGTTAGTTGTCTGGTCTCTCTGATCTCCAACTATGACATCAGGAGGTTTAGAAGGTAGCCTTTTGCTACACAGTCAAAAAATGCATCATCTATTCTGGACCTGCCCACAGCCCTAACTGAAAGCTAACTGCTTCTTAATATTGAAGAGCCATGTTACCGTTTGACCTTAGAACTTTTAGTTTGCTCTACATTGCTTCTGAAAGCACCTTGAATTAAACAATGAAACTGGAATGGGAATTCAATATTTGAAGCAGATCCCCTTTCACTGATGGACAATAAAAATTTACTGAGCATCTATTCTATGCCTAGTAGTGTTTTTTCTAAATCGTGGCTGCAGTTTGGGACATCATCTTGAAAAACCAGTGATCATCACAGCTTGGTGGAGGAGATTTTGGTCAATGACAAGATTCAACTGGAAGGGTCCAACCAGGGTGGGGCATCTGGCTGCACCAGGTGCTTAAAGTAGCAGCTGTTTCAGCTAGCTTACTTGAATCTGTTAAATTGTTTAGGTAATAAGGAGCACACTGCTCTAACAAGGTTTTCCTCGAGGCCTGCGCTGCTCCAGGTGTGGGCCTGGCAGGATTAGCCTCTGAGACCTGACCTCTCCTTTACAGTCCCTCGTTAAAGTACACTCATCACAGGCATAGAACTTCTGTGAGGAAACAGAGGTGTGCAGCCAACACCAAACAGAGCACAATCAATCCAACTCGAATAGGCACACTTATCCAGGGGAAATTCTTTAAGAAGGCTTTTCCAATGTGTTCATAGTAAATGTGTGTGTGTTGGGGGGGGGCTGGGGGGTGTTTGGCCATGAAATTCTGAAGACCAAGGCTTGTGTGATGGCTTGTTTTGCAGCATCTACTGATTCACTCAAGCAGTTTCCATTTTCATCAGTGGCAGGAATGCCATCTTTGACTTTTCACTGACTCATTAATGACATGTTCCTGCATTTAGCAGCAGACAGCAGAGAAGGCGACATGCCATTCTATCAGGGGTGAGGCATGCTTGATCAGTATATTAGGTCCTAGAGCTTTGGCCACAATACCCGTTGTAGTAGAACCATAGGTTACTCTCACTTCATTCACAACCGTGAATGAAGAATGGGTTAACACAACTGTGTTGAACAACGGGTTAACACAACGGGTTAACACAACCATGTTGAAGAACGCGTTAACACAATGGGTTAACACAACCATGTTGAAGAACGGGTTAACCCACTGCCGGAAGAGCACTACTGACATGGACTTGTAAAGGGTCATCATACAGTTGATGATGGGGAAGTTCATTGGAACCTGAGCTGCCATTTCTCTTCATTTTCAAGATAAGAAGTGGGATCATAGATATACTTTGCTCTCCACAATTCATTTTCTGTAAGACCTGGGGACACAATACTTTGTCTATTATTGTGTATCAAGCCCCTTGCATTTTCTGGTTGTTCACTTGTCAGTAGGATATTCCTGGGGTTTATCACACTGAAAAAGTGATTGCCTTGTCAGACAACTGTGGTTTAAGCCTTCTGAAAATTGATGCTTAGTGGCAGTTCTCCTGACCTCATTCTAGACTTTTCTGGTGGCCTGCACAAATTATTGAATGATACAGAAAGCATCAAAATAAGAGTCACTGTAGCAAAAAGAACTTTGTGGCTGCGGCAGTAACCCAATCTGGTGTCAATTTGAGGATTAAGAGTGTAGCGGTGGAGTCTAGCCTGTTAATCTGGAGATAGCCAATGAGGCCTCTGTGTGGACATGGCCTTCTCCTGAGGGTTCTGGGAAATCCAGTATTTCCTTCTTGGAGGCAAGAGATAATATATCTCTTCTCACTCCCTTGGAGACACTTGGCCGGTAAGGCTGGCTCCCTGGAGACATTGCAGCAGACAAGAATCTAATGGTTGGAGCTGGACAAGCCACATGGATACGACCAGAAGTCAGAGGAACCACAGAAAGATTCCTGCCAGCACTGAAATGCTTACCATACCACTGGATCCAAAGGTTTTATGCCCACTGGCTTGTGATTGTCCTGCATTTGGCTTCATTACATGGTTTGGGGAAAGCATATGGTTCGGGGAAATCATATGGTTTGGGAAACAATATGAGGTATTGCGATTTTATGTTTTTGGGGAGCCATATGTTTTTGGGGGAACCCTATGGTTTTGAGGGAACCCTATGATTTTGGGGAAACCAAATGGTTTTTGGGGAGCCTTCTGTTTTTTGGAGAGACATACATTTTTGGAGGAGCCATATATTTTTGGGGAGCCAAGTGATTTTTGGAAAACCAAATGGTTTTTGGGGAGCCATCTGGTTTTTTGGGAGGCATAAGTTTATTGGGGAACCCTATGATTTTGGGGGGACATATGTTTTTGGGGGGCCATATGGTTTTTGGGGAGTCATGTTTTTTGGGTCCATATGGTTTTTGGGGAACCATGTTTTTTGGGGGCCCATATGGTTTTTGATGAACCATATGGTTTTTGTGGAGCCATATGTTTTGGGGAGCCATGTTTTGGGGGGCCATATGTTTTTTTGGGGGGGCCATATGGTTTTTGGGGAGCAATATGGCTTTGGGGAGCCATATGGTTTTTGTGGAGTCATATGGTTTTTAATGAGCCATATGTTTTGGGAGACCATATGGTTTCATATGGGGTATTACTATTTCATATTATAGGGTCTGTATGGTTTGGGAAACCATATGCTTTTTTCTTTTCCTGATTGAATTTTAATAAGTCATGCCATCTGATATCTCATTCCTTCCAACGGAAAAGAAAGCTACGGCAATCTTTGGTAAAGGTCAGAAGTCTGGCCAAAAGTCTCTCAGCAAGTAGGAGAGCCAGATTAAAACTCGTGTTTTCAAAATTCCCCAGTGAGATGGATTTGATTCTAGGGAATTGGGGGTGGGTTAAAAGGGAGAGGGAAGCCAGAAAGGCCCTAGCTCCCCCTCACCACGCACCCCCAGCACAAGGCAGCCTGAGATGGAACCGCTGGGAGGCGCCAATAATCCCTTGCATCCCCAGCCTCTTTTGCGCCCTCCAGACAGAAGATGGCATTTGGTTGGTGGGAGCTCCTGCTGGTGGGGTGTCCAGGGCCTCTTAGAATGGTATGGGCAAGAAGAGA